>PVJL010006692.1:0-31750 GCA_004026885.1 Lyroderma lyra | reverse complement strand
GGATCTGTTTTCTGAGATAGACTATTGTACTGAGCAAGTGGCCTTGGCAATTCAAGATCATTTCACAGGCCATAGGTAAAAGTTTAGACACTGGCTGGTTAGTGGGCATTGGGTCTTTGCCAGGCTTATTCATGAATGCTCTTACATCTTGGTTTCTTCTTTAATAAATGAGGGGTTTAGATTAGGTTGTCTGTGGCATATCCCCCAAATCAAAATTGGTATTTCTTTTGGTAGCATAATTTATCATAAAATATAAGAAATTTATGGTAAGACTTATAATGATAAATTTTAAAGAGCACTACTGACTTATGGGCATATGAGCATATTGTCCGTGTCAAATTGATAAAGTTTTTATCATATGATGAAATCATTAATTTTATAAAATGTAATGTGAATAAAATTAAAATTTTCTCCAAAATTTTCTCCCAGCTTTTGGAACTGTGTATTGCTTTTTTGTTTCATAATTCCTCCTTAGATTTCATTAAGCTCCACATCCTTGTTATGTGTCTATATAGAATACTAAATATTAATATTATTTTTCTTCGTCTAACTACCATGGTTTCACCTCAATTTCATACGAACTATATAACCACTTACTAGTCTCCAAAGGATTAAAGCTAAACCTGCTGTAAAGAATTACAGTCAAGCCCACTGTAAATGGTTAAACCAGGCCCGCTGCCCAGGCTTGACCTTGGCATAATCAATCCATGTCTGGGATTGAAGAATTCCTGGTGCTGACATTATATAAGGCATATGTACTGCCTTATATAACCATGAAAACACAAACAACTGCTACTGGGCAGATGCAACAAGATGGTACTTTTGTTTGAATTCATATATATAGTCCCAGGTGCGCAATAAAGTAGCTTGCATGCTGGCGTGTTTATAGCCCCCCCCCCCATGTAAGCTCTGCATGTGTTTTTACAACTGGGTATACAGCCACTGAAACCTACTTTGTCTGGAAATCTTGGCAATGACATTTGGTGTGGTCATCAGAATAAGGTGAATACTATCCCCAGCACCTCTGAGGTTCCTGGGTGGAAGACATGTGGCTTTCCACCTTCCTATGGTACTCAGTGGCCACATATCTGGCCACATGGATAGCTCCAGAACACTGGGATGAGATTGGGCCAATATCTGGGGTTATCAAGAAGGACCTGAAATATATGGAGCTGAATGTTCCACCGTTATGCTGGAAGGTGGCCAGCTGTGTAGCCTGGATATTTCTGGCAGTGCTGTGGCCTGGCAAGCGGGACATACAGGAGCAAACTCAACAGGTACACCAGTGTAGTACCATGAGGAAACACTTGAAGAGCTCCTGGTGGCTGCTAAATGTAGGCTACAGGACTCGGAAGAGTCCATATGGACTTAGCAAGTGTGTCAGCTACAGCACCAAATATAAACACTGTAAGTGCCTGGTGGCTACTGAGCATTGGCTGCAGAGCTCGAAAGAGTCTGCATGGCCTCAGCAGGTATGGCAAAGGGCTGAGGCAAAGGGCTAGCTATTGAGATTATGGAATGAGGGGGCAGAAGGAACAGAGTTTTCCCCTGACGTAATGCCCCAACTAGCCTCCATTATGGTCCTCCCCTCCTTGAGGCAAAGGATACAAAACGTAGCCCATACTAACTACAATGCAGGGAATCATTCCCTAATCAATTGGTTAATGGCAGCGGCCTGAACAGTTTCGGCAGATGCTGGTGAATTGCCTGAGACTGTGAGCAACTGGTCCACGTACTCAGACACAGTGCAAATTATACAGGAGTTGGGCATGTGACAGATGATGTTTTGGATATGCTACAATAGCAATGATGAGGAAGTTTTTACCACTATGATGAAGGACCTCATCCTAGCATCAGGAGCTCCGAGAACTTTTGGAACTATGGCGGCTCTTCTGGCTCCCTATGTAGATCAGCAGGTGCATGAAATAATAGCCACCCTAGCTTGATTGGGGGATGTGGAAGTGAAACAAAGGTAAAGTAAAAAATGGTCAGGTGAGGTCGCTACAGTACCCCAAAGGACCCACCCAAAGAATAAAGGGACTCAAGAGGGTGGCATTTAGCCTACAGTAAGAGTAAGCCAAAGGCAGATGTGGTTTGATCTATTAGTTGCAGGAGTAGCTGCACAGAAAATAAAGCATCAGCCTATGGGAGTGCTGCCGGCTCTGTGGAAGCAGCTGAAACCTGAGCAGCAGTTTACTCCCCTGCCATCTGTTACACTCCCAATTCGGGAGTTGAGGCTGACTGGTTTTTACTCAGACTAGAGTTCTGGCTGAGGTACCCAGCTGTGTGGAAAACCAGGGGACTAGAGGCCACATGTTGAACTTGGTATTTACTCGTCCCCCTATGATGTGCAGTCAGTACTAGCATTTGTGGACACTGGCACTGATAGTACTTGGCTGTATGAAAATCTGGGTCACTTTAGCAGGACTTCGGCCACCATGGAGGAATATAGAGGTTGGATGATATGGGTTAAACTAGCAGTTGTGACCCTGAGCATAGGGCAATTGCCCCAACAAGACTATAAAGACTGTCTCCCCTATTGCAGAATATATTCTAGGGCTGGATGTGCTACAAGGACTTATGATCTCGATGATGTAAAAAGAATTTTGTTGGCATGTAACAGAGGTATCCTGGGACATCCCCATCATGTCCCCTTGGTAATGCCCCAGGATACTTGTGTTGTGCATGCAAAACAATATTGACTACTACGAGTGCATGAAGTGATTGGTCATAGCATTCTCAAGATTGAAGAAGCCCAGATAATCTGCCAAATGCATACCCCACACAATTCTCCCATATGGCCAGTGCAAAAGCCTGATGGCTCCAGGCGAATGACTGTCAGCTATCAGAGGCTGAACAAAGTGATGCCCCCATTGTATGCAGTAGTACCCAATGTCATGGGTCTTATGGACGAACTCACATATAACCTGGGACAGTATCACTATGTTGTGACTTCAGAAAATGAATTTTTCTTCATAGATATAGTATCAGAGAGTCAAGAGCAGTTCGCCTTCACATGGGAGGGATGACAATAGAGTTTCATTGTGCTTCCCCTGGGATATCTGCACAATCCCACCCTGTGCCATGGACTGGTGACTTAGGATTTGGCCACCTGGCAGAAGCCAGCAGGGGTACATCTGTTCCATTATATTAATGATATAATGCTAACTTTTAATCAGAAGTTGCAGAGCTCAAGACTGTGGCAACTAGTCTACAAAAAGCCCTCAAAACCTGGGGGTGCGCCATCAATGAGGACAAGGTTCAAGGACCTGGGTTGTCTGTCAAATTTTTGGGAGTTGTCTGGTTAGGTGAGACTAAGGTTATGTCAAAGGCAGTCATAGATGAGATACAGGAATATCCCCGGTTGAAAACAGTAAAGCAATTGCAGACCTATTTGGCTTTGTGGGGCTATTGGATGGTGTTTATTTCTCATTTAGCCACTTTAACTTGTCCCTTACATTGCCTGATATGGTGAGGGTCTACTTAGGATTGGATGCCAGAGACAGAACAGTCATCTTTTTTTTTAAATTCATTTTTATTGTTAGACTTATTGGGGTGACATCTGTTAGCAAGGATTACATAGGTTTCAGGCATACAATTCTACAGTGCATTGTCAACTTGATGTATAATAAGTTCACCACTTAATGTGACTTCTCTTTCCATCACCTTATATTTAGCTTCCCCCCTCCGCTCCCACCCCCTCCCCTTTCTCATCTTGAGTCACCAAACAAGCAGAGGCTCAAGCCCAAACCTTATAGTTTGTTGACACCACTCTATGATCCTTTTAACATTGTCAGTGGATAACAATGGGTTTGGATGGGGCTTGTGGAATAAAGGGGACTCACAAAGTGCCCACTGGGTTCTGGTCACAGTTGTGGAAAGGAGCAGAAGCCCACTATTCCCTTATGGAGAAACAGGTAGCTGCTATTTATGTTGCCCTTTTGGCCTGTGAGGCCACAACTTGTCCTAATCTTGTAATCATCCAATCAAGATATCCGGTAGAGGGTTGGATGTGGCTTTGGTTGTAAATGTCATGGACAGGGTAGCCCAAACCTTTACCTTGACCAAATGGGGGTTCTATTCGGAACAAAGGGCCTGCTTCTCATCCAGCCCTTTATCAGATGAATTGCATGTCTTCCTAAGACCTATAGAATATCAAGGAGAAGAGCCATCCCCAACATTGGAAACTGAAATGTCTATGGCCAGTCCTTACATAGAGGAACAAGCCCCTATCTCAGCAGATTCCTGGTATACAGATGGCTCCTGCCAAGGGCAACCACCTACATGGACAGCTGTGGCAATACAGTCCTCTACAGATGAATTCTCGTATGAGATAGGGACTCGACAATCCAGTCAATGGGCTGAATTGAGGGCTATGTGGCTACTTCTGATGAATGAATCAGGCCTCGTATATGTGAGTATGGACAGTTGGGCAGTACACAAAGCTTTTACACTCTGGCTCCCCTGCTGGGCAGCCAAAGATTGGCTGATAGTGCACTGTCCTTTGTGGGGGAGGGCTTTTTGACATGACTTGTATAAATGGGATCTCCAGGTGGGGGCCACCATGTACCATGTTCCAGGACATAATTTTTTAAAGGTGTCTGAAAATGATGGTGCTGATTTTCTTGCTTAAGTGAAGGCAAAACAGTTATTGCCACACCCAGGAGAGCCAGGTCATTGGCTACATTGCAAGCTGGGATATATTGGAGCTAAAACCATGGAACAGGTAACTCGTTGATGTGTTATGTCTTTGACCCAGGTACAATGTCAACAGGCTGTGCAAGAGTGCCAAGCTTGTGCAAAACAGCACTCCCACCAGCACCACCCTCTGTGAGAATTGGGATTGTGCTGAGGGGAGGACAGCCTTTTCAGGAATGGCAAGTGGACTATATCATGCTCTTGCCAACAGATCATGGTTGTCAATATGCCTTTATAGCAGTAGATACAGGAACTGGATTAGGATTTGCTTGGCCCATGGCTGTGGACACCCAAGTACATCCCTTGCTAAGCTTGATCAGCTGAGTGCTGCCTCTGGGACTCCCATGGTAATTAGTAGTGACTGGAGTAAGCACTTTACTGGGAACAAAGTCCAGGCTTGGGCTTGTCAGAATGATGTTGATTGGCAGCTGCATGTACCTCACAGACCCCAAGCTGTAGGTATGATACAATGATATAATGGTTTACTGAAGAAAAAATTAAAGGTCCTGGGTCCTGATTTATGCAAATGGGAACTAATCAGGCCACTGAATGCACAACCCAGACATACTGGTTTGTCCCCGTTAGAAAAAGGAGTTCAAAAATCACCCCATTTTTTGTAAATATGCCCTAACTTTGCCGACACATACCTAGTGCCAGAAATATATAATTGGTCTTTAATTCTCCCTGCTCCTGACTCATTGGCACCAGGAAAACAAGCTTCATGTTCATGGCCTTGGACCCCCAAAGCCACCAGTAAATCTTGGCTGGTTCTAATAGAACCTTGGGGTGTTGTACTCAAGGAAGTATTGAAACCATAGTTGAAACCATATTTGGGGTGCTGGCTTCTGTCTGTGCAGGTGACCCTGCCAGAGAGGTTCAGAGGACCTATACTAAAAGGAACATCTGTTCTTGCCCTGTGGCCTCTTCCGTTGTACTCCATCACACAACTAGAGCAGCGTTGGGCTCAAACTCTTCAGAAACTAGTCTGGTATCATAGGCCGGAGGCAAAGCCCTTAGTGGCCACATTGTTGTTACAAGATGAACACATTGCCTATATCTTACCTGAGGGTAAAGATCTTCCTTTAATGGTGTCACTATCTGCTTTGTACTACCACCCAAGCTAATGGCAGGCAATAGTATTCTGTCCTGGACACATTCTTTTGCTCAGGTGCATAATGTTTCCCACTGCTGGATCTGGATGGAAATATCAGTGGAAACAGCTGAGGGATTTCTGTGGTGGATTCACCCCACTTCCTAAACAACTGGGTGTGGTTATGTACATGGAATAGCACCGCTGAATGGGACCAATGTCACCAGTCAATGGACATTTTACTCCACAAGGACCATAATAACCAGTCTTCTCTGTTTGTTATGCAATGACTAATGGAAAGGGTAGGGTGGGAGGGAACATGTGGAACTATGGGAAACAGTCCCGTTGCTTATAGAACAGCATCACTCAGTTACTATTTGCATTGCTGGTTGGGTGCCCCCACAATTGTATCAAAATGTTACCCATGTGCTGACCCCTCACACTTGGTGAAATGAAGCCAGATAATGCTGGAATTTATCCCAGAGATATGCTTTCAGCTGGATACCTCTAGGTTAGTGGACACTATGGATGGCCTTATTTACCTACACTAGCCTGTGTACATGAGGTCAACCTTACATTGCTGGTCAAGTACTGGCAACCCTTCCTCAATTGCCTATTAATTGGAATGCTGCATATCACTTCTGGCATCTCCAATGTAGAACCACATGGTGGTCCCACACTTTTGCTCTGGCCCTGCCTAGAGCTGCAGTCACAGAGTAGAATTATAAGTAGACGCTTTAGCAGTGCACACAGCTCAAGACCTGAGTGCTACTAAACAGGCCTTAAGCCTATTATTAGATGAAACAGCACAAAGTCATAAAGTTGTGCTGCAAAACTGGATGGCTTTAGATTTATTGACAGCATCCCAAGGTGGCACCTGTGCTATTTTACATGTGGAATGTTATGTATATATCCCAGATCATGCTGAGCAAATTCTAAACAGTGTTTTGTAAAATTATACCTCTCCCTAGCTGTCAGCTTTATGCTAATAAACAAGGTGTTTATTCTTCCATAAACTTTAGACCAGGCAAATAAAACTGAAGTTCACCTGCTCTAATCTTGGACTTAGTTTTACTTCTCACATTTAACAAGATGCATGCACATTTATTTTACTTTGTTTTCTCAGCAAAATAGTAATGCTCACTGATTTTTATAAAAATAAAATGCACTATGAACTTGTGTAGGTGTTTAAGTGCTTGTCTTTTTGGAGGAAGATGTTGCCTAGGCTGGCTTCAGAACAGACAGGCAAAGGCACAAGGGGTTTTAAATAATAATACTAACCACATAGGTCATTTTGCTGAACACTTTTCAGAAACTCTGAGAATATGAAGACTAATCTCTCAGAAACATAAAATATTTATCCTGCCCCACTGTCTCTCTTGCACCTCTAGCTCACATCATATTTTCAATCTCATGGTCAGCATTCAGTAAAGAATGTACAAAAAGGTGAATCCAGACAAGATTTACATAAGAAACTTATATTCCAGTCGTAATATCTTTAAAAAGTAACCCCTTCTGAAGGGAAAGGAGGAAACTATCTAAGAAGGAATACATTTAAGACATGTATTGAAATTACAAACCACACTTCTCTATGTAATTACAAATTAGAAGGCATTCAAAGAGCTCCTCCAGAGAAGGAGAGAAGACAAGATAGCGACTGGAGCGGAGGTTCCTAAAGCCTCCCCCAGAAAACACAATTGAACGGCCATCCAGGAGCCAAAAAAGAGGACCCTGAGTGACAAACAGGCTGTTGAGAAATCCACAAATTGCAAGTAAACACCTGAAGGCTGACGAGAAGGGGCGAGTCGGGGAGAGGGAAGGGAGCAGAGACGGACCACGTGGGATCAGGACGAGATCCCTGCTTACTATTCAGAGGTGCGCAGTTTGGGGGAGGGGAGAGAGACTGGGGAGCTGGGGACAAAAGGAGTTTGGGAGCCACCCTCTGGAACTTTTGAGTGGTAAAAGGGCTGAGCGAGGACTCTGAACTGCAAAGATAACATTCCAGGTCTAAACCCGCTGGAGACTTACACAGGGCTACAGTTCCTGTTTCCAGCCTGCTGCAAAGGCAACCCTGCTGTCTCAGGCCAGGCCCAAAGCTTTGGACTTATGGAGCAGGCACTTCTTCGTGCACCCCAGAGTTCTGAAAGCAGTGTGAGCCTTTAGACAGCCAGGTATTGAATCAGTGCTGGGAAGAAAGACAGATTTGATTTGCTAGCATTCACCCCAGCTAGCAAAAATAGCTTCTTCAGCAAAGGGGAGAAGGCAGAGACGCCAAAAGCCTTTTGTTGGCCTCTCCACAGGATATATGAGCATAGCCTCCAAACACAGTAGGAGATCAGAAACAAGAAACAAATAGCCCTCTCTCCCCAAAACTTGACCCCCAGCGCTACCTAGTGTCTACCCTACAGCAAGACACCACAAAAGCAATAATCTGGGCAGTGAACATAAAGCCCTCATGTCAAAGAGGAAGAACCCAGCGGACAGAATGAATTCCTTAAAAACTAAAACTCCTCAGAAAGAACATGAAATTGACCTAGAAGATAGCCTGTTACAACTGGAATGGACTCACTTAAGTGATGGAGAATTTAAACCAGACTTTCTAAAGGCTGTGAGAGAAGTGAAAACCTATTGGCAGAACACCATAGCTGATATAAATAATATAAAAAAGATATAAATGGTATAAAAAAGGAACTCTGTGAACAAAAAGAACAATTTAACAAAGAAATTCAAAACATAAGAAGGATTGAGACGGAAATACGAGAAATAAATAATACCATAAAAGAAGTGAGAAATGAAATAACTGCCATAGGAAACAGGACAAACCAGATGGAGGAAATAATTAGTTATATTGAAGACCAGAACATGGAAACAGCTCAGAAAGGAGAAGAGAGGGAATATAGAACCAAAAGGATTGAAAGAACTCTGCAAGAAATATCCGACTCCATGAGACAAAACAACATCAGGATAATAGGAATAGAAGAGGGGCAGAGCAATCTACAGAGAGCATACACAAAGAAATCGTAGATGAGAACTTTCCTAACCTATGGAAAGATCTGGAACCCCAAGTTCAAGAATAAAACAGGTTACCCAGATACCTGGACAACAAAAGATCTTCTCCAGGACACATGGTACTAAAGATGTCCAAAACTAAAGACAAAGAGACAATTCTCAAGGCAGCCAGGGAAAAAAGAACTATAACTTTTAGAGGAAAACCCATCAGGCTGGCAGCAGATTTCTCAGCAGAAACGCTACAAGCCAGGAGAGAGTGGAAGCCAATATTCAAAAATTAAAAAGAGAGAAACTTCCAGCCAAGAATAAATTATCCAGCAAAATTATCTTTCAGATATGAAAGTGGAATAAAGAACTTCTCAGACAAATAGAAGCTGATGGAATTTGCCAGCACGAGGTCAGCACTCCAAGAAATACTGAAGGAGGCTCTTCAACCTGAAACAAAACATCAGGAAAAATGGAACAAAGTTGGGGCAATAAGATAGAAACAAAAATAAAGAAACAAACAAACAAACAAAAACAAAGAAAGAAATAAGTAATGGCCACAGGAAGTCCTTACATATCGATCATCACTCTAAATGTCACTGGACTGAACTAACCAGTAAAAAGAAACAGAGTAGCAGACTGGATTAAAAAACAGAATGCATCCATATACTGTCTCCATACGCAGCTCAGCTGTAAGGACAAACACAGACTCAGAGTGAAAGGATGGGATACAATACTCCAAGCAAATGGTAACCAGAGAAAAGCAGGAGTGGCCATACTGATATCTGATGAAATAAACTTCAAGTTCAAAAGGATAGTAAAAGACAAGGATGGTCATTACATAATGATAAAAGGCACAATGCAACAACAAGAAGACTTGACACAAATCAACATATATGCTCCCAACCAGGATGCACCAAAATATACAAAGAAACTACTAACAGACTTGAAAGGAGAAACTGATGAATACACAATCATAGTGGGGGACTTAAACACCCCGCTAAGAGCCATGGACAGATCATCCAAACAGAAAATAAATAAGGAAATAACAGCTCTAAATGACACATTACAGCAATTGGACATCATTGACATTTACAGGACACTTCATCCAGCAAAAAGAGACTACACCTTCTTCCCTAGAGCACATGGAACATTCTCAAGAATAGACCATATGCTGGGACACAAAAGTAGCCTCAGCAAATTCAAGAAGATCAAAATCATACCAAGTGTACTCTCAGACCACAAAGCTTTGAAATTGGAGATCAACTGTAAAAGGAAAGCAGAAAAAAACACATATACATGGAAATTAAACAAAAGCTTATTAAAAAAGGACTGGAAGAAAGAACAAATAAAAGATGAGATTAAAAAATATATAGAAACTAATGACATTGAAAATACAACTTATCGGTATTATTGGGACACAGCGAAAGCGGTAATAAGAGGAAAATTTATATCATTACAGGACTATCCTAAGAAACAAGAAAAATCACAAGCAAACATCTTAGCATCACATCTTAAAGAAATCAAAAAAGAAGAGCAGAGAACACCCAAAGTCAGCAGAAGGAAAGAAATGATAAAAATTAAAGCAGAGCTAAACCAAATAGGGAACAGAAAGACAATAGAAAAAATTAATATTGCGAAGAACGGGTTCTTTGAGAAAGTCAACAAAATTGACAAACCCCTGGCAAGACTAATCAAAGGATGAAAGGAAAGGACACAAATATCCAAAATTAGAAATGAAAGGGGAGAAATTACCATTGATACCACAGAAATACAAAGGATTCTAAGAAAATGTTATGAAGGTCTTTATGCCACAAAATTTAACAATCTAGAAGAAATGGACAAGTTTCTAGAAACTTATAGCCTACCAAGACTGAACCAAAAAGAAGTGGATAATCTAAATAGACCAATCAATAGCAATGAGATTGAAATGACTATACATAATCTCCCTAAAGGCAAAAGCTCTGGACCAGATGGTTTCACCAACGAGTTCTACCAACCATTCTAAGAAGAATTAACGCCTATCCTCCTCAGACTCTTCCACAAAATTGAAGAGGAAGCAATACTTCCTAACTCATTCTATGAGGCCAACGTTACACTAATACCAAAGCCTGGCAAAGACAACACAAAAAAAGAAAACTATAGACCAATATCTCTGATGAACACAGATGCAAAAATCCTGAACAAAACATTAGCAAACAGAATACAACAATGCATCAAAAAGATCATACATCATGAGCAAGTGGGATTCATCCCGGGAGCACAAGGATGGTTCAACATACGAAAATCAATCAATGTGATACATCACATAAACAAAATCAAAGAAAAAGACCATATGTCATTTCAATTGATGCAGAAAAAGCTTTCAACAAGGTACAACATCCATTTATGATCAGAACACTAAATAAAATAGGTATAGAAGAAAAGTATCTCAACATAATAAAGGCTATATATGAGAGACCCTCGGCTAACATCATACTGAATGGGGAAAAGATGAAATCTATTCCCCTAAAATCAAGAACAAGACAGGGATGACCCCTGTCACCATTGTAATTTAATATAGTACTGTAAGTTCTAGCCACAGCAATCAGGCAAGAGAAAGGAATCAAAGGTATCCAAATTGGGAAAGAAGAGGTCAAATTGTCACTATTTGCGGGTGACATGATCCTTTATATAAAAAATTGCAAAGATTCCACCAGGAAACTATTAGAAACAATTAATGAATATAGTAAAGTTGCAGGATACAAAATCAATGCACAAAAATCAACAGCATTCCTTTATACAAACAACGAATCCACAGCAAAAGAAATGAGGGAGTCAATACCTTTTGCTATCACAACAAAAAGAATGAAATACCTGGGAATTAACTTAACAAAGAATCATACACAGAGAACTAACTCTAAGTCACTTTTGAAAGAAATTGAAACAGACTTTAAGAGGTGGAAAAATATCCCCTGTTCATGGATAGGAAGACTTAACATTGTTAAAATGGCCATTCTTCCCAAAGCAATCTACATATTTAATGCAATACCCATCAAAATCCCATAATCATAGTTTTGTGAAATAGATAAAAGAATGATTAGATTTCTATGGAACCATAAAAGACCTCGAATGCCCAAAGCAATACTACATAAAAAGAATAAGGCTGGTGGCATTACACTTCCTGAGTTCTATTTATATTACAAAGCATCTATAGTCAAAACAGCTTGGTACCGGCAGAAGAACAGAAATAGAGACCAATGGAGTAGAACTGAAAACCCAGAAATAAACCCACAAATATATGGACAAATAATTTTCGATAAAGGAGCAAAAAACATACAATGGGGAAAAGACAGCCTCTTTAGTAGGTGGTGCTGGCAGAAATGGAAAAACATACACAAAAGAATGAACCTGAGCTGTGAACTCTCTCCATATAGAAAAATTAACTCAAAATGGATTAAAGACCTTCATATCAGACCTGCAACAATAAACTGTATAGAAGAAGACATTGGTACTAAACTTATAGACCTAGGACTCAAGGAAGACTTTATGAACCTGTCTTCAAAGGCAAGGGAAGTAAAAGCAAAAATAAATGAATGGGACTATATGAAACTAAAAAGCTTCTGCACAGGAAAAGAAACCATCGACAAGGCAAAGCGACAGCTAACTGAATGGGAGAAAATATTTGCCAATAACCCATCAGATAAGGGTCTAATATCTAAAATATATAAAGAACTAATAAAACTTAACAACAAAAAAACAAACAACCTAATTGAAAACTGGGCAGAAGAACTATACAGATACTTCTCCCATGAAGAAATACAAATGGCATGCTGACATATGATAAAAGGCTCATCCTCATTAGCTATCAGGGAAATGCAAATCAAAACCACAATGAGATACCACCTCACACCTGTGAGAATGGCTTTTATCAACAAGACAAGGAATAACAAGTGCTGGAGATCATGTTGACAAAAGGGAACTCTGGTGCACTGCTGGTGGGAGTGCAAACTGGTACAACCACTGTGGAAGGCAATGTGGAGGTTCCTCAGAAAATTGGGAATGGAGCTACCATTTGACCCAGCAATCCCCCTTCTGGGGATCTACCCAAAGAACTTGAAAACCTTTGTCCGCAAAGACTTATGTACCCCAATGTTCATCGCAGCGCTGTTCACAGTGTCCAAAACATGGAAACAACAAAAGTGCCCTGCGACAGATGACTGAATAAAGAAGCTGTGGTACATATACACAATGGAATATTACTCAGCTGGAAGAAAAGATGAAATATTGCCATTTGTGACAAAATGGATGGATCTGGAGATCATCATGCTAAGGGAAATAAGCCAGACAGAAAAAACAAAGAATTGCATGATTTCATTCATATGCGGAATATAAAACTGAAAGCAAAGAAAAAAAGAAATGAACAAACAAATAACCCATGGACACAATCAATAGTTTAATGTTTATTTGGGGAGGAGTGGGTTAAGGAGGGGAGAAAGGGAAAGGGGCTGGAGAGGAGAGGGGGATGGTAAATATAAGGTGATGGAAAGAGAAGTCACATTAGGTGATGAAATTATTATACATCAAGTTGACAATGCACTGTAGAATTGTATGCCTGAAACCTATGTAATCCTTGCTAACAGATGTCACCCCAATAAGTCTAACAATAAAAATGAATTAAAAAAAGCAACAGAAAAAACAAACAAAAAAAAAACAACAAAGAGCTCTTCCATGTATCACAACATTAATGGCATAAAACGTACTGAAATTTCAAAAATACAAATGAAATTTGGTTTTATTTTTACCATCATTTGTCAAATACTTCATCTATAGGAATACCAGTGTATAACTTATTTATGAATGGTTTTTAAAAGATTGAAATACACCCATGGTAAAATGAGTAAGGAAAGAAAGAGAAGACAGGCATATAGCAGCCATCACATCCCTACCTGAATGTCCCTGAATTGAAGACAGGATTGCAGACTGAAGGAAAGAGGGTCACCTTCCACTTCCTGGCCCACACACAGCCTGCTCTCCAGAAAGTCTGTTTTAGTGCAATTCTCCTTATTCCACTTGGCATTTTTGGCAACACAACTCATTGTCTTTTTATCTTGCTTATGTTCATAATGACTTGGGTTTATTATAAGGGATAAAAATCTTTAGTATTTTTATTAAAATAAGAACTTTATGAAGCTCTACAAACACAGTGTTTTCTTTCAATGAATGTACTATGATTTTGTATCTGTTTTTGGGTGTGTTTGTGTGTGTGTGTGTGTACACACCCCCATATGGCCATTTTCTAATAAATGAGAATTTGATAAGTATATGAAAAGCTCAAACTGGTTATTTACAAGTCCCTAACTTTTCAAAGACTACCAAGGAAAATGTCTTTTTCTGAGTTTAGAAATGCCATTTTAACTTTGTGACATAGGTCTGGATGTGAAAGACATAGAGACTTGGCCTAGGGTTAGTTTTGAGCCCTCCAGGAATTTGTCAAATCACTGAGTTCAAGTCTGGGCTGACAAAATCTATGCCTGATGTGAAAGCTCCCACTCAGGTGGGCAGGAGGGCTCTAATGCATGCACACCAGCTCCTGGTCTCTGTTACTGCACAACTCAGGACAGGACATCAGTGATTATGTACAGAATGAGGTCACCCACTATGTTTCCCTCTGCATGAAAGGCATGCACACCATGCCACCAAGTGCCAGTGTGGAAACTCAGTGAGATTTGCCATGGAGGTACTTTTAAAACCAGAGGCCAGTGATGGCTAAACAGGTCATCAACCCAGACACCAGTCAGGTCACTCACTCTCAAAGGTAGACTTTTAAGTTTGCTAACAGATCATGTCAAGAGGATTGCCTAGAGTGTTAGATTACCTCACACTGTTTCAGTGGGTTCACCCAGATTAAAGGGAGGCAGAGTCTCAGGGTTATAAGAGACTGTGGGAGGTGCATATGAACCCACAGGGATGCCTAGATGCCACACAGGATCTAAAAAGAGGATCCCAAAAGAATGCCAGTGGGCCAGGTGAAGACAAGACTCAGATTGCCATTTGGGCCTGCACCCAGGGAAAGTGGCTTCTCTGAGAGACTGGTTCAGGGGTCCTAGGTTTAAAATGCCCCTGGAAAGAATGAACATGAGTCACCATTGATACAGTCCCCATGGCAGCTCCAGCTTAAAATCAAAGCACAGCCCAAACCCTGTTCTTATGACTGCAGAGTAGTTGGTTGCAGGTACAGCAGTCAGCCAATATCAAAGTGCATCAAAACCCCAAAGAGTGTCCACACCAAGCAGTTGTGCCACAGCTGCAGGTTTACCCAATCATTAAGGAGCTTCAGTTCTATCAGCATCACATAAACCTGCCACTCTTGGGTGGTGAGGTGGTGGACGGTGTTCTGGATCAGTGGTGGAAAGACCTGGCCCTGGCACAGGACTCAGGATTCCTGGAGGATGAACTCTCATCTGAACCAGATCTTGTGTTTCAAGGAAACCTGGGCATATCATTGTGCCCAGCATTTCTACACCAGTTGTCAGATCTGGAATACCCTCCTGCACTGTTTCCTGTACATCACATTCAATGCAGTCTCCCATCTGAACATCCCTGTTATTGTCGTTCATTTTTGGTTTGTTTATTCCCCCAATATTTTTATGCTTGTTTATATAATCTTTTACATTAAGGTGTTAAATTCATTATAGTAAAATTTAATACTTATTATGGTAAAGTGTACTTTCATGAGCATTTAGTTTATCCATCATTGCTATTAAGCTCTGAAATATGTCACCAGATTGGCAGTGATGGTGCTAAAATAAAATAGTTTCTCTCAACATGATTAGGCAAGGCCTCTTTGGCCACATCAGAGTTCACACACAAACCTAAACTGTACTTCTAAGATAATCCAAAATGGATTCTTTCTATTTTATTATGGAGTTTGAATTTGTCTTTATGTTATATTAGGTTGAGTTTGTGAAATGAGATCTATTTTAAAACTGCAACTTTTTGAGAAAGGAGGAGAAACTACACTAGTAAGCCTTATTTTGTGGCTCAGAAATTATTTTAGAGTTAAAGAAGTCATGAGTCCAGGGACTCTTAGAAAAGTCAAATCTTATTGAAACAGATGTTTCATATCTGGGTTTACTCCAAATTTAAAATGGTTTAGTATTTTCCAAGATTTTGTTTTGTTTTGTTTTGTTTTCTGTTTTCTTTTCTTTCAAGGAAGGTAGAAACTTATGTTTAAGCATTAAACATTTATCACTGTTTTGGTTTTTTTTTTAATTCATTTTTATTGTTAGACATATTGGGGTGACATCGGTTAGCAAGGATTACATAGGTTTCAGGCATACAATTCTACAGTGCATTGTCAACTTGTTGTATTACAGAATACAAATCACTTTGGGCTTTAGTGACACTTCTCAAAAATAGTTAAAAGTAGAATAATACACCGTTTTTGGTTTGTTCATATTTTTGAGATAATACTAAGGATGAATATAAGATTTTAATGGATTCATAAGTAATGACAAGGGGTCTGTTAGGTTTTTTACATTAAATTTAATATTTCCTCTTAGAAATTTTATAAATTATAAGGGAAATGTAAGAGTCATAAAGTGAAAAAAGTACTGGTTTTCTCTATTTTGTTTTTCTTAAGTAATTCCTATAAATTATATATGTGTACACTTAAAATATCTTTTCTGGGAAGTCTTCCATCATTAGGGATCTGAATTTCCCCAATCTGTATGCTGGGTTTTATTAAATTCATCTCAGTCTCAATAATAATATCCTATGTACTGCCATCCACAAATTTCAGTGTCCCATTAGGGAACACTCTCTTCCTATTTTTTCTTTTTCTCTGCCCAGTGTTAATCATTTCAAAAGATTGGTTGTTATTACAAATTGATAGAGGCATTTGTTGGGTGTGAGAATGACACTAGCTTTTAATGATTGGAAAAGGATGGTGATGGCAGCTTGATAGTTTAAGCTTGGCATTGTGAAAACAGTGTTTATTTCACAGTGATGATTTTTACACATCTATTGAGTATCCATTAATACTTTGCTGTTTGAATCCTAAATATAGACAGTAGGATTTCTTTTTGTAAGAAGAAAACACTTATTTTTTACTATAAAACTGTACTATTTCATGTTTTTAATAAAAATATTTCCATTTTAATATGATTTTCTTTGGGACTCTGCACCAATATCAGTGATTAATTTTATTTTTAAATAATTTTGGTAAGTTAAAACCCCCAAGGAAAGCTTGCTTGTTCTATAAAATATTCCCACTGGAAATTTGAGCTGTCTTGTCTCATTGAGAGTCAAGTGCTTGATTCCTTTATTAATTATTTTTTTCTGGAGAACCTCATATGGCTAACCTTTAATTAACACTACACTGGGGAAATTAATTGAGGTTTTTTTAAAAAATTTAATTGTTAAACTCGATGAAAAAAACATTTAGGCTCAAAACCTAAGGTGAAAGCAAATATTAACATAATGACAATGTTTTGTTAGGTATGTTATATTGTTAAATTTATTGATGTGACATTGATTAGTAAAATTACATAGATTCCACGCACAAAATTCTATATTACATCCTTCACGTGTTGCATTAAGTGTTCATCTCCCAGAGTCAGATCTCTTTACATCACCAAGACAATTTTTACTGAGTCTTTTTGAGTTAAAAACTCTGATTTTTAAGTTGCTACTCC
Organism: Lyroderma lyra; assembly: GCA_004026885.1. Classification (NCBI taxonomy): domain Eukaryota; kingdom Metazoa; phylum Chordata; class Mammalia; order Chiroptera; family Megadermatidae; genus Lyroderma; species Lyroderma lyra. The sequence goes on along the minus strand of PVJL010006692.1, from coordinate 14,290 downwards.
AGAGAGGATATTGAGAATGAGGGAGGTGGCAAATATGTCTCTACTCAAATCCTATTGAAAAAAATTATCTGCTCAGAAACCTCAAGAATAAATTTTTTTTAACAAAGGACAGAAATCCTAGTATTAATGAATTATGGTATATTCAGTTTAACAAGCAATTGCGACTCAATTTCTAACACCCTGTTAAAGAACCTCTAGAATTACTGTTGAATTAAGGGATGCTTAATCAATATGCCATACGTTTGAGCTTTTCTGTGATATAGAAATTTACATATTTCACTCTTGTCCTTTTAAAAATGTATACTTTGAATTTGGGTTTAGTAAACATTCAAAAAACAAATAAAACAACAAAAAACAAATAAAGCTCTGCCCAATTAATCTGAAAAAAAAATAATGACTTTAATTGTAAATGGACTAACTGCTCCAATCAAAAGACATGAGGTAGCCAACTAATTAAGAAAACAAGACTCAGGCATCCAAGTCTAAAAAGACTCATTTCAGAATAAAAGATACACATAGACTGAAAATAAAGTGATAAAAAGGATATTTCATGCAAATGGGAGTGAAAAAAAGCTAGCAATACTTATATCAGATAAAATAAACTTTATGAGAAGAAACAAAGAAGGACATTAAGTAATTATAATAAGAGAGCAGTCTGACAAAAGAACATCAGTCTTGTAAACATTTATGCACCCAACATATGGAACACATAAATACATAGAGCAAATTATAACTGACATAAAGGCAGACATCAAAAGTAACACAATCATAGTAGGGAATTTTAACACAACACTAACACCAATGGACAGATCTTCACAACAGAAAATCAATGTGGTTACAATGGCCTTTAATGGCATGCCAAAGAAAAATGGATTTAATTGATATTTTTAGAGAATTACATCCCAAAATAGCAGAATATACATTTTTTCAAACCTGTATGGAGCATTTTCCAACATAGGCCACATGTTAAACCACAAAACAAGCCTTAATACATTTAAGGAAATTCCCATTATACCAAGTATACTCTCTGATCACAACTGAATAAAAATAGAAATCAATTACAACAAAAAAACTGAAAAATGCACAAAAACCTAAAGACTAAACAATATGATAGTGCACAATGAATGAGGCAACAAGGAAATTAAATAAGAAATCAAAAGATACCTTGAGACAAATAAGAATAAAAACACAACTACTCAAAATCTGTAAGACACAGCAAAAACAGTCCTGAGAGATAAAATCATAGCAATGCAGGCCTACTTAAAGAAACAAGAAAAATCTCAAATAAACAGTATAACCTTACACCTAAAAACACTGGGAAAAGAACAACAAACAAAGCCTAAAATCAGCACAAAGAAAGAAATAGCAAAAATCAGAGCAGAAGTACATGCAATTGAGACCAAGAAGACAATTCAAATTATCAATGAAACCAAGTGCTGGTTCTTCAAAACAATAAACCAAATTGACAAACTTTTAACCAGACACCTCAAAAGAGAGAGAGAGAGAGAGAGAGAGAGAGAGAGAGAGAGAGAGAGAGAGAGAGAAAGAGAGGATTTATTTATTTATTTATTTATTTATTTATTTGGTAGTTCCCTGGCTGGGAATCAAAACAATGGTTAGATGCCACGAAATATGTGGCAATGCCTTAACCGTATGTGTGTTGTCTGGCCTGAGAGCCTTTTCCATCCTTGAAAGGGGTGTAATATCCTTCTCTTCTTTCATAAAACATGAGAGAGAGGATTTAAATAAATAAAGTATGAAATGAAAGAGAATAAGTTACAACAGACACCACAGAAACACAAAAAACTGTAAGAAAATACTATAAACAATTATATACCAACAAATTGAAATTAATCAGTAATCAAAAAGCTCCCAAAAAACAAAAGGTCTGGAACAGATAGCTTCACAGGTAAATTATATTGAACATTCACAAAATAATTAACACCTATACTTCTCAAACTATTCCAAAAAATCCAGGAGGGAAGCAGAATTCCAGGCTTGTTTTTATCAGGTGACCATTACCTGATTCCAAAACCAGATAAATACAGTATAAAATAAGGGAATTATAGACCGAGAACATATATGCAAAAATTCTCAACAAAATATTAGCAAATTATATTCAGCAATACATTAAAAAAATTATACACCATGATCAGGTGGGATTCATTTCTAAGATGCAAGTTTGGTTCAATATACATGAATAAATTAATGTTATATACCACATAAACAAAAAGAAAAATAAAAACGATATGTTCATTTCAATAGAGGCAGAAAAAGCATTTGACAAAATTCAGCAGCCACTTATGAAAGAAACACTCAACAAGGTGGGAGTATAAGAGACATATCTCAATTTAATAAAGGCTATATAAGATAAATCCCCAGTTAACATCATACTCAGTGGAGAAAATCTAAAAGTATTCCTCTCCCCCCCCTCCTCTCCCACCCCCTCCTCTTTCTCCCCTCCCTAACCCACTCTAAATATAAGGTGATGGAAAGAGAAGTCACATTAGGTGGTGAACTTATTATACAAGAAGTTGACAATGCACTGTAGAATTGTATACCTGAAACCTATGTAATCCTTGCTAACAGATGTCACCCCAATAAAAAAAAGCATTCCTCTTAAGATAAGGAATATTACAAAGATGCCCACTGTCATCACTCTTATTCAACCTAGTACTGGAAGTGCTAGCCATAACAATCAGACAAGAAAAACAAATAAAAGGCATCCAAATAGGAAATGAAGAAGTAAAACTACCATTATGTGCAGCTGACATGATATTGTATATAGATATTCCCAAAGATTCGAGGCCAAAATTATTGGAACTGATGAATGAATTTAGTAAAGTTGCAGGATACAAAATCAATATAAAGAAATCAGTTGCATTCTTATATACCAAGAATGAACTACCATGAGAAATTAAGAAAACAATCTCATTTACAATTGTACACAATAAAATAATATACCTACAAATAAATTTAACCAAGGAAGTAAAAGATCTGTATTCAGAAAATTATAAGACACTGAAGAGAGAAGTAAAAGAAGACACAAGTAAATGGAAACATATGTCATGCTCATGGATAGGAAAAATTAATATAGTTAAAATGTATACTACCCAAAGCAATCTATAGAATCAAGGCAATTTTCATCAAAACACCAAAGGCATTCTTCAGAGAAATAGGACATAAAAATCTGAAATTTATATTGAGCCATAAAAGACCTAGAATAGACACAGCAACCCTAATAAAAAAGAACAAAATTAAAGGAATCACATTATTAGAAATCAACTTATACTACAAGGCACAGTTATCAAAACAGCATGGTATTGGCACAAAAACAGACACATCGATCAATGGAACAGAATAATGACTCCAGAAGTAAATCCATGTCTATTTGGCCAACTAATTCATTGTAAATAAAGCAAGAACATGCAAAAAAACCGAAAGTGGACCACCTTCTTACACAATATACAAAAATAAACTCAAAATGGATTAAAAACCTAAATATAAGACCTGAAACCATAAAGTTTTTAGAGAAAAATATAGGAAATAACTTCTCAGACATTACCTTTAGCAATACTTTCAATGATATATTACCTCAGGCAAGAGAAACAAAGGAAGAAATAAACAAATGAGACTACATCACATGAAAAAGTCTTTTACAGCAAAAGAAACCATGAACAAAATAAAAAGACATCCCACAAAATGGGACAATATTCACCAGTGAGGCAACTGACAGAGTTAGTATCCAAAATTTATAAGAAACTCATACAACTCAAAATTAAAAAGCAAACAAACAAGAAAAAAACAAACCAAAAAAACTGATTATGCCAGACAGAAAAAACAAAGAACAGTATGACTTTACTCATATGCGGAATATAAACCTGAAAGCAACAAAGAAAAAAGAAATTAACAAAAAACAAATAACCCATGGACCCAATAGTTTAATGTTTATTCTGGGGACGAGTGGGTTAGGGAGGGGAGAAAGGAGAGGGAGTAGGAGAGTAGAAGGGGAAGCTAAATATAAGGTGATGGAAAGAGAAGTCACATTAGGTAGTGAACTTATTATACAACAAGTTGACAGTGCACTCTAGAATTGGATGCCTGAAACCTATGTAATCCTTGGTAACAGATTTCACCCCAATAAGTCTAATAATAAAAATGAATTAAAATAAAGAAATATGCAGAAGACCTGAATAGGCTTTTCTCCAAAGAAGTCATACAGATGGCCAATAGACACATGAAAAGATGTTCAATATCACTAACCATCTGAGAAATGTAACCAATACCAGTAGTAGATACCAGCTCATTCCTGTCAGAATGGCTGTCATCAATAAATCAACCAACAACAAATGTTGGTGAGGCTGTGAAAAAATGGAAACACTTTTACAATGCTGGTCAGACTGTAAATTTGTCCAAACACTATGGAAAACAGTTTGGAGGTTCCTCAAAAAATTAAAAAATGGAACTGCATTATGATCCAGCAATTCCACACCTAGGTATTTATCCAAAGGAATCCAAAACACTAATTCAATAATATATAAGCAAACCTATGTTTATTGCAGAATTATTCACAATACTCAGTATGCAAAACAACCAAAATGTCCATCGGTAAATAATTGGATAAAAAAGCTTTGGTACACTTATACAATGCAGTATGACTCAGCCATAAGGAAGAATGAAATCTTACCTTTTGCAACAACATGGATTGAACCAGAAGATACCATGCTACATGAAATTAGTCAGACCGAGAAAGACAAATACCATATGATCTCATTCATATGTGGAATTTAGATAACAGAATAAAAAACACAATCAAAATAGAATAGAAACAAAACCAAAATCTCAATTTAAAAATGGGCAGGTAGTTCCCTGATGGTGTAGTGGCTTAAGGCTTTGGCGCTGGCACTGTCAGTGCTGTGGCCTGGGTTCGATTCCCAGTCAGGGAGCTACCCACATACCAAAAAGAAAAAAAAAAGGGCAGATCATAATGCTAAGTGAAATAAGACAAACAGAAAGAACCCAGAGCTACATGGTGCCACTCATACATGGAACATAAAATTGAAAACAACAACAAATAAACCAAACTCATGGACACAGTTAACAATTTAGTAGTTATCTGAGGGTAAGAATAGTGGGGTGGGAAAGAAAGGACAGGGACACAAAATATGGTGATAAAAAATATCTGACTGTGGGTGATGAACACATAATGCAACACATGGAGAAAGTAATGTAGAATTGTGCACCTGGAAACTAAGTTTTTCTGATTAATGTCACCCCAATAAATCTAACAATAAAATATTCTAAAAAAAAGAATAAACCTATGCTATGAACTATCATCATATGCCAAAATTAACTCAAAATGGATTAAAGACCTTCATATAAGACCCAAAACAATAGCTGTGGTACATATACACAATGGAATATTACTCAGCTGGAAGAAAAGATGAAATATTTCCATTTGCGACAAAATGGATGGACCTGGAGATCATCATGCTAAGTGAAATAAGCCAGACGGAAAAAACAAAGAACTGCATGATTTCAGTCATATGCGGAATATAAAACTGAAAGCAAAGAAAAAATGAAATGAACAAACAAATAACCCATGGACACAATCAATAGTTTAATGTTTATTTGGGGACGAGTGGGTTAGGGAGGGGAGAAAGGGGAGGGGGTGAGAGAGGAGGGGGGAAGCTAAATATAAGGTGATGAAGTTATTATACATCAAGTTGACAATGCACTGTAGAATTGTATGCCTGAAACCTAAGTAATCCTTGCTAACAGATGTCACCCCAGTAAGTCTAACAATAAAAATGAATTAAAAAAATAAATAAATGTCACTGGGACTTGAAGACGCCCCCCCCAAAAAAAAATAAAATAAAATATTAGGACCAAACTTAGAGATGTAGAGCACAAAGAACTCTTCATGAACCTGACCTCAAAGGCTAGGTAAGTAAAAGCAATAATAAATGTGTGGGACTATATTAAACTAAAAAGCCTCTGCACAGCAAAAGAATCCATCAACAAAGCAAAAAGACGGTCAACTGAATAAGAGTAAATATTTGCAAACACATTTAATAAGGGTATAATATTTGAAATATATAAAGTATTGGTATGACTCAGCAAGAAAGAAACAAACAACCCAATTAAAAAGTGGGGAGAGGACCTAAACAGACTCTTTTCACATAAAGAAGAATAAATGGCCATGAGACATATTAAAAAATGCTCAACCTCCCCTATTTTCCTTAGTTCAGGTAGTGGCATAATAAATGTTTTAAAAAATTTAAATCCCAGATCTGTAAAAGTAAAAATAACTATACATATGAGTTAAGGAAGCTCCTCTCAAGAAACTAATAAGCTAATAGAGGATATTATAATATAGTCTCAAAATAACCACAACTCTTTTCTTTAAAACTACTTTAAGTTTGTAGGCCAACTACTTATGTAAATAAGAAAGAAAATTTCCTAATTTCCTAGTAAGAAAAAATTATTACTCATTTAGTGTCATATGACATGGTTCATCTACTGTAGAATGTATCAGAATTTAATTCCCTTCTAAGATGAATATTTCATTTTATGTGTATACCACATTTTGTTCATTCATCTGTTGATGGGCACTTAGATGGTTTCCACATTTTGGTAGTTGTGGATAATGCTGCTATAAACATTGGTATATCTGTATTTTCTTGAATATCTGCTTTCAATTCTTTTGAGTATATGATACCTAGAGGTAGTCGTTCCTCAATAACTTTAACATAGAATTACCACTTGATTACTTGATCAAGTACTCATTTTGTGTTATACTTTCTGAGGAACCACCATAGTTTTCCATGGTAACTGTACCATTTTATATCCCCACAAGCAAAACACAAGAATTGGAGTTTCTTCATATTCTCATCAATATTTATTTTTTGTTGTTATTGTTTACAGTACCTAATTTTAATGGGTGTGAAATGGTGTCACACTGTGGCTTGATTTGCATTTCCCTATTGACTTGTGATATTGAACATCTTTTTCTTGTGCTCATTATTTCTTATATATTCTTTGGATAAATGTCTATTCATACTCTTTGGCCATTTATGAATCAGGGATTTTTGTTGTGGTTTTGTTGAATTTTATTTCTATAAATATTCTGGCCATTAATCTCTCATTACATATATGCTTTGAAAGCATATTTTCCTGTTGGTGAAATGTCCTTTTCCTCTCATGGTGGTGTTTTTTTATGTCTTTCATTCTACTTTTAGACTTCAAATAAAGTGATACTACCATATATATTTTTTATTTTCCAATTTTAATCAAAATTATCATAAACATATGTTAACAATTGATTATTTAAAATTTTGTAAAACATTAAAAATTTAAATTTTTATTGTTTTATTTTTATGTAACACTACCTCCTATGCAACTATTGAAAATGTAATGGCCACTATAGTTTATTCAAGTTTTGAAATAAGTAATTTCTGCACACAATAAACCATAAACAGCAAACAATTCACCTTTTAGTGTTAGAGTTACCATCTGACTCAGGCATTCTCTTTGGGGCCCAATGAGACTGTAAAATAAACTTCATGCTATAGAAATAGAAAGAATCACTGGCCATGCTTGTACATGACTGCCTATGTTGAAAGACAATAACCCGAGGTAATTAAAAGCATGTATCTGGAGAGAGAAAATTTATTGTGTTCACTTTTGCGCTCTGCCACCTAACAACTGTGGGATTCATCAAGGTTGCTTAATGTCTCTGTATCTAAGATTCCTCATATGTAAAATGGTGGCAAATTCTAGGACTACCTCATGAAACTGTTTTAAAGATAATTACAAGTTTAAAATCTTTGAAATACTAGAAAAATTAATTGAGATAAAATATACACCAGTAAGTGCCTGATAAATACAAGAGCTAACTAAAAATATAAATTTCCTATGTTGATTCGCTATATCCTTCATCAACATTTTATTATTAATATGTATGACTCAATAATTAATGAGTCATATACCTTGATTAAACAATACCTCCCACTCCAATGAAGAAATAATTAATGTTCTGTGACCACATAGATTGAGCCTTTTCTACCAAATGTTTCAGAATTACTATAAAATGGATAACTCACTCATTATTAATTCAAGAAATATCTATTAAGAATATAGAAGATGTTGGGAGTTCCCTGATGGTGCAGTGGGAATTGGCGATCTTGCAGCAATGGTAAGTTGCTGGAAAACTGCTTTCAGGGGCACCCCCAGCATGCCATACATGCCCAGGTGTGCATACATCTTACACTCTTGAATTTCACTACCCTGATAAGTATGGGTTTCAGTTCAGAGGACAGATTGTTTACAAACACAGACGCATGTACTTTTCTGACTGCATGCACTCATCCTGTCCTGGGAGCTCAATGCACTGAGAGAGCCGATGGAACTGAGGCAAGACAAGTAAACTGGGCAAAGGAATCTTATCTTGGCTTTCACAGTCAAGAGAAATCTTACATATGGCATCGTGTAATCTGATACATGATTGTTAATGCAACCTTAAAGTGAAATGTTTTCTCCATTAGTCCAGCTTTTATATACCTGGCATTTCAAGTTTTAGGACTCCTGGAGTGTCAAGACAAGACATTCATACACTTAATTATACAATGTTGAAAGCATTTAATAAACATTCGTAGAGGTTGATTGAGAAAGGCAGATGAGGAAACAATATAATTAATATCCTGTAATCCGTGACGTCCTTCTAGTACGAGATTCACTGTTTTCTCACTTTTATGTGATTTTTAAACATTTTAACTTTTTCTTTTAAATATAGCCTTCATTATATGCCCAAATAACATTTTTAAATGGAAAAGAGGGAAGAGCATTCCTAGAAAAATTTAATTCAAATAACTTTAAGCAAATTTCTGCAGTTTATATATCTATAATGCTTTTTTAAAATTCATTTTTATTGTTAGACTTATTGGGGTGACATCTGTTAGCAAGGATTATCTAGGATTCAGGCATACAATTCTACAGTGCATTGTCAACTTGATGTATAATAAGTTTACCACCTATTCTGACTTCTCTTTCCATCACCTTATATTTAGCTTCCCCCCTCCTTTCCCACCCCCACTTCTTTCTCCCCTCCCAGACCCACTAGTTCCCAAATAAACATTAAACTGTCAATTGTGTTCATGGGTTATTTGTTTGTTCATTACATTGTTCGTTGCTTTCAGTTTAATATTCCGCATATGAGTGAAATTATACAGTTCTTTGTTTTTACTGTCTGGCTTATTTCACTAAACATGGTGATCTCCAGTCCATCCATTTTGTTGCAAATGGCAATATATCATCTTTTCTTTAGCTGAGTAATATTCCATTGTGTATAGGTACCACAGCTTCTTTATCCAATCATCTGTTCCAGGGCACTTTGGTTGTTTCCATGTTTTGGTCACTGTGAAGAGTGCTGAAATGAACATTGGGGTACATAAGTCTTAGCGTACAAAGGTTTTGAGGTTTTTTGGGTACATCAAAGAAGGGGGTATTGCTGGGTCAAATGGGACCTGAATTCCCATTTGGTTGTACAAGATTGCATTCCCACCAACAGTGCACCAGAGATCCTTTTTCTCCAAATCCTCTCCAGGACTTGTTTTACCATGTCTTCTAACAGGTGTGAGGTGGTATCTCATTGTGGTTTTGATTTGCATTTCCCTGATAGCTAATGAGGATGACCATTTTTTCATATGTCTGCTGGCTATTTGTATTTCATCATGGGAGAAGTGTCTGTTTAGTACTTCTGCCCACTTTTCAATTGGGTTGTTTGTTTTTTGTTGTTAAGGCTTATTAGTTCTTTATATATTTTAGATATTAGACCCTTATCTGATGCGTTATTTGCAAATATTTTTTCCCATTCAGTTGGCTAGCTCTTTGCCTTGTTGATGATTACTTTTGCTGTGCCAAAGCTTTTTAGATTGATATAGTCTCATTCAATTGTTATTGCTTTTACTCCGCTTGTCTTTGAGGTCAGGTTCCTGAAGTCTTCCTTCAGTTCTAGGTCTTTAAGTTTAGTACCAATGTCTTCTTCTATACAGTTTATTGTTGCAAGCCTGATACGAAGGTCTTTAATACATTTTGAGTTAATTTTTGCGTATGGCGAGAGTTCACAGCTTAGGTTCATTCTTTTGCATATGTTTTTCCACTTTTCACAGCACCACATAATAAAGAGTCTGTCTTTTCCCCATTGCATGCTTTTTGCTCTTTATTGAAAAGTATTTGTCAATAATTTGTGACTTTATTTCTGGGTTTTCAGTTCTACTCCATTGGTCAATATTTCTGTTATTCTGCCAGTACCAAGCTGTTTTGACTATTGATGCTTTGTAATATAAATAGAAGTCAGGAGTGTAATGCCACCAGCGTTATACTTTTTATGTAGTATTGCTTTGACAACTCGAGGTCTTTTATCGTTCCCTATACATTTAATAATTCTTTTATCTATTTAACAAAAGTGTAATTGTGGGATTTTGATGGGTATTGCATTAAATCTGTGGATTGCTTTGGGCAGAATGGCCATTTTAACCATGTTAAGTCTTACTATCTATGAACAGGGGATATTTTCCCACCACTTAAAGTCTGTTCCAATTGGTTTCAAAAGTATCATATAGTTTTCGGTGTATAAGTCTGTAACGTACTTTGTTAAGTTAATTTCCTGGTATTTCATTGTTGTTGTCGTGATAGCAAAAGGAATTGACTTCCTCACTTGTTTTTCTGAGGATTTTAGTACATTGATTTTGAATCCTGCGACACTACTCTATTCGTTAATTGTTTTGAATAGTTTCCTGGGGAGAGTTTGGAATTTCTTATATGAAGGATGATGTCATCCGCAAATAGTGACAATTTGACCGCTTCTTCCCCAATTCGGATACATTTGATTCCTTTGACTTGCCTGATTGCGGTGGGTAGAACTTCCAGGACCATATTAAATAACATTGGTGACAGGGGACATCCTGGTCTAGTTCCTGATTTTAGGGGAATAGGTTTCAGCTTTTCCCCATTCAGTATGATCTTAGCGGAGGCTCTGTCATATATGGCCTTTATTATGTTCAGACACTTTCCGTCTATACCTATTTTATTTAGAGTTCTCATCATAAGCGGATGTTGTACCTTGTTGAAAGTTTTCTCTACATCAATAGAAATGACCATATGGGCTTTAGCTTTGATTTGGTTTTTATGGTGTATCACATTGATTGAATTATGTATGTTCAACCGTCCTTGTGCTCCGGGGATGAATAGACTTGATCTTGATGTATGATATTTTTGATGCATTGTTTTATTCTGTTTGCTAGTATTTTGTTCAGGAGAATTGTATCTTTGTTCATCAGAGATAGTGGTCTTTAGTTTTTTTTATTTCTGCCGTCTTTGAGAGGTTTTGGAATTAGGTTAATGTTGCCCTCATAGAATGAGTTAGTAAATATTGCTTCGTCTTCATTTTGTGGAAGAGTCTGAGGAGGGTATGCATTAATTCCTTTTTGAGTGCTTGGCAGAACTGGTTGGTGAAACGATCTCATCCAGGGCTTTTGCCTTTAGGGAGATTAGGGATAGTCATTTCAATGTCATTGGTATTGATTGTCTATTTAGATTATCGACTTCTTCTTGGTTCAGGCTTGGTGGACTATATGTTTCTAGGCACTTGTCCATTTCTTCTAGGTTGTTAAATCTCACGACATAAAGTCCTTCATAATATTTTCTTATAATTCTTTTTCTTTCTGTGGCATCAGCGGTCATTTCCCCCTTTCATTTCTTATGTTGGATATTTGTGTCCTTTCCTTTCATCCTTTGATTAGTCTTACCAGAGATTTGACAATTTTATTGACTTTCTCACAGAGCCATCTCTTCGTAATATCAATTTTTTCTATTGTCCTTTAGTTCTCTAATTGGTTTAGCTCTGCATTAATTTGTATTATTTCCTTCCTTCTGCTGACTTTGGGTGTTGTCTGCTCTTCTTTTTCGAATTCTTTAGGATGGGATGCTAAGATCTTTGCTTGTGAATTTTCTTGTTTCTTAAGTTAGGCCTGTAAGGATATAAATTTTCCTCTTATTACCTCTTTCGCTGTGTCCCAATCACTCTGATATGTTGTATTTTTTAAGTACATTTTCATTGTGATACTTATTGGGGTGAAATCTGTTAGCCAGGACTACATCAGTTTCAGGCTTACAATTCTGCAGTGCTTTGTCAACTGATGTATAATAAGATCAGCACCTAAAGTGACTTCACTTTCCATCAAGTGATATTTAGCTACCCCCCTCCTTTCCCACCCGTTTCTCTTTCTCCCCTCCCTCACCCACTCGTCCCCAAGAAAACATTGTACTATTGATTGTGTCCATGGGTTGTTTGTTTCCTCATTTATTTTTCCTTTGCTGTCAGTTTTATATTCCGCATATGAGTGAAGACATACAGTACTTTGTTTTTTCCGTCTGGCTTATTTCACTACTCATGATGATGTCCACGTCCATCCATTTTGTTGCAAATGGCAATATTTCATCTTTTCTTATGGCTGAATAATATTCCATTGTATATGTACCACAGCTTCTTTATCCAATCATCTGTCCCAGGGCAGTTTGGATGTTCCCATGTTTTGGCCACTGTGAACAGGGTTGCGATTAACATTGGGGTACATAAGTCTATGTGAACAAAGGTTTGCAAGTCTCTTGGGTAGATCCTCAGAAGTGGGATTGCTGGGTCAAATGCGAGCTCCATTCTCCATTTTCTGAGGAAACTCCACAGTGCCTTTCACAGTGGTTGTACAAGTTTGCCCTCCCACCCGCAGTGTACCAGAGGTCCTTTTTCTCCACAGCCTCTCCAGCCCGTGTTATTTTATGTCTTGTTGATAATAGCCATTCTAACAGTGCGAGGTGACATCTCATTGTGGTTTTGATATTCATTTCCCTGATAGCTAATGAGGAGGAGCATTTTGCATAAGTCTGCTGGCCATTTGTATTTCTTCATGGAAGTATTGTCTGTTTAGTTATTTTTCCCAATTTTCAATTGGGTCGTTTGCATTTATGTTGTTTAATCTTATTAGTTCTTTATATATTTTAGACATTAGAACATTATCTGATGCGTTATTGGAAAATATTTTCTCCCCTTAAGTTGGCTGCTGCTTTGACTTGTTGATCGTTTCTTTTGCTGTGCAGAAGCTTTTTAGTTTGATATACTCCCGATCAATTATTATTGCTTTTATTGGCATTGTCTTTAAGGTCTGGTTCCTGAAGTCTTCCTTCAGTTCTAGGTCTGTAAGTTTAGTACCAATGTCTTCTTCTATACAGTTTATTTTTGCAAACCTGATATGAAGTTCTTTAATCCATTTTGAGTTTATTTTTGTGTATGGCGAGAGTTTACAGCTTAGGTTCATTCTTTTGCATACGTTTTTTCCAGTTTTCCCAGCACCACTTAATAAAGTGTCTGTCTTTTTCCCATTGCATGCTTTTTGCTCCTTTATTGAAAAGTATTTGTCCATAAACTAGTGACATTATTTCTCGGTGTTCAGTTCTACTCCATTGGTCGATATTTCTGTTATTCTGCCAGTACCAAGTTGTTTTGACTGGTGATGATTTGTAATATAATTAGAAGTCAGAAGTGTAAAGCCACCAGCATTATTCTTTTTATTTAGTATTGCTTTGATAGCTCGAGGTCTTTTATCATTCCCAATACATCTAATAATTCTTTTCTCTATTTAACGAAAGTGTAATTGTGGGATTTTGATGGGTATTGCATTAAAACTGCGAATTGCTTTGGGCAGAATGTCCATTTTAACAATGTTAAGTCTTCCTATCTATGACCAGGGGATATTTTCCCACCACTTAAAATCTGTTCCAATTGGTTTCAAAAGTATCTTATAGTTTTCAGTGTATAAGTCTGTAACGTACTTTGTTAAGTTAATTCCCTGGTATTTCATTTTTGTTGTTATGATAGCAAAAGGAATTGACTTCCTCACTTGTTTTTCTGAGGATTCATTTTCGATATAAAGGAATGCTGTTGATTTTAGTTCATTGATTTTGTATCCTGCGACACTACTCTATTCCTTAATTGTTTCGAATAGTTTCCTGGGGGAGTGTTTGGAATTTCTTGTATATAGGATGATGTCATCCGCAAATAGTGACAATTTGACCGCTTCTTCCCCAATTCGGATACATTTGATTCCTTTGCCTTGCCTGACTGCTGTGGGTAGAACTTCCAGGACCATATTATATAACATTGGTGTCAGGGGACATCCTGGTCTAGCTTCTGATTTTAGGGGAATAGGTTTCAGTTTTCCCCATTCAGTATGATGTT
>PVJL010006691.1:0-88358 GCA_004026885.1 Lyroderma lyra | reverse complement strand
AGAAAGGGGAGGGGGTGGGAGAGGAGGGGGGGAAGCTAAATATAAGGGGATGGAAAGAGGGGTCACATTGGGTGGTGAACTTATTATGCATCAAGTTGACAATGCACTGTGGAATTGTATGCCTGAAACCTATGTAATCCTTGCTAACAGATGTCACCCCAATAAGTCTAACAATAAAAATGAAATAAAAAAAAAAAATAGTCATGGGGATATGAAATACAGTATGAGAAATATAGTAAAAAATATTGTAAAATCTATGTATATTGTCAGATGGGTACTAGAATTTTGGGAGGATCAATTTATAAATTATATAATTGCCTAACCAGTATGCTGTGTACCTGAATCAAATGTAAAATAACATTGACTGTCAGCTTTAATTAAAAAATATATGGTCACAAAATGTAAAGTACAGAATAGTGAATATAGTCAATGGCATTGTTACAGCTATGTACACTGTTAAATGGGTATTAGACTTGGGGTTTTTACTTTGTGAGGTGGATAAGTATCTAATTACCATGTTGTTTGGTATGCCTGAAACTAATAACAATAATAAGCTGTGGAAAAATATACGCACCCCTATGTTCACTGCACTGCTATTTACAATTGCTAAGATATGGAAGCAACCCAACTATTTATCAATAGACAATTGGATAAGATGTTACACTATATATAATGGAATATTACTCTGCCATAAAAAGAATGAAATCTTACTATTTGCAACAACATGGATGGGTGTAGAGGGTATTATTCTAAGTGAAATATATCAAACTGGGAAAGAAAAATACCACATAATTTTACTTATATGTAGAATCCAAAGAACAAAATGAACTAACAAAACAGAAAGAGACTCATACAAACTGATGGTTGCCAGAGGGGAGAGAGGTTTGAGAATGAGTGAAAAAGGTGATGAGATTAAGAAATAGAAATTGGTAGCTAAAAAGTAGTAATGGGGATGTAAAGTACAGCATAGAAAATATAGTCAATAATGTTGTAACGACTATGTATTGTGCCATGTGGTTACCAGAGTAATGGAGGGGAATCATTGCATAAATTATATTGATGTCTAAACACTATTCTTATACCTGAAACTAATATAAAATAATATTGAATGTCAACTGTAACTGCAAAAAGAAAAAGTATAAGTAAAATGTGACTCAAGCATCCAGAAAGCTAAGGTGAGAGAAAAATATCATATGGCTGTTTTTACCTGGTTGGTAAAAACATACCATTTTCAGAAAAAAAAGCAAAGTTAATTATTATACCAATAGGGGAAAGAGATGTCTCAGCAGTATCTTAGTACAGTTCCTAACGTTTGCTAAGTCCCCAGTAAACGTTAACTGTGTTGCTGTCATTCTGTGTAAAGTGCAGAAATATCTTAACAACTTTTAGTAAATGTTAGAGCATGACACTATGATAATTAATAAAGGGAAACCTTACTAAAAAGAAGTTGGGAGGCAAGAAGTGGAGACTCTTATGCCTTACCGCTCATTCTCAGTTACCTCAAACAGAAAGAGATGTACCTTTCATCTCCAGCAGGAAGATGTTTTCTATTTTACCACCTCAGCTGGAGGAAGGGAGGTTTTTCTTCATGCCAGGTAACAGCTCAGCCTATGAGAGACTGTCATAACTTGGGGTAGAGGTGGGAGAACCTGAATGAAAAGCCACTACACTTAATATGCCCAGATTTCTCCAATGGACATTTTGTTTGCAACAGCCCCTCCCAACTACCCCCTATTCTCTAAAAAAAAAAGCTCCCCTGTTATCTATGGTTTTACCACAGCTGTTCTGTGAAGATATGGCCAAGTGTCTAGAAGAGAAATCAATCATTGTCTTCTAATATTTCTAGGGATCTGAAGGCAGAAAAAATTTTGGAATTGCTTTTTCTCCCAGTGTTCTTTTTAACATATATCTGTATCAGGTTAAATTTTTAAAACCTATTGGAGAATGATCATGTTGGTGCAGCTTTCTAAATCATAGTGGATTTCTCTGGGCACTGACAATAAAACTATTGACTTGTTTTTTTTAGCTTGGGTGTCTCCATATCTGGTTGGGACATTTAATCTTGCAGCTGCTGTCTAAGAAAATCAGTTTTTTTTTTCTTTTTTTTTTAATTCATTTTTATTGTTAGACTTATTGGGGTGACCTCTGTTAGCAAGGATTACATAGGTTTCAGGCATACAATTCTACAGTGCATTGTCAACTTGATGTATAATAAGTTCACCACCTAATGTGACTTCTCTTTCCATCACCTTATATTTAGCTTCCCCCCTCCTCTCCCACTCCCTCCCCTTTCTCCCCTCCCTAACGAAAATCAGTTTTTAAGTAAAGAGAGTTGTTGGTAATATTTAAGATGTCTCTTCCAGCTGCATGCATTTTTCTCCCTCCATTTCTGCCTTTCTTGTTGGAAGAGACCCCTCTATGCCAGTTACTAATGTGATTTGTAAGGTAACAGGTAAGTATAGCTCAGAAAATGCGAGAAGCAAAGGAACCATTTAAAAACACCATTTTAATGGAAGCCTTACTCAGGACTGGTAAAAATATCTGCAGGACAATTAGAAAAGAATTTTATTTTATTTATTTATCTCTCTTAGGGGAAGATCTAGAGGGCTGACCTCAGGCTGTTTTATGGTATTGCTATTTGTTCCCTGTGGTTTTAGTCCTTTTTATTATTTTTTTTTATTTTTTTTGTTCCCTGTGGTTTTAGTATGGAGTGAGAGTGGAAATAAGTGAGCTCATATAATGTTTGTAAATGTTGCATGTGATGTTGTTTTATCCCAAATTTCAGAAAGCATGCCATCAGCATTCCCCAGCGTTTTCACGTGTGGAGGAGTTACTGTTCTTAAAATTGCCTTGAGATTATTGAAGATTAAGGGTGAAGTGACATGCTATGGCAGTTAAGCCTCTGAGTAAGAGATGATATGTTCTTTAAAACAGCTCCATTTCCATACCAATTACTCATTGGCTGTAAAGTTCGTCAGGAATTGGTGAGCATTAGAAACCGCAAATCAACTAGAATATGGTGATAGCTTTGCTCAGAATTGAATGTTGATTCAAATTGACTCCAGTAACATGAAGGCTGTCTAGAAAAAAAATTCAGCCATTTAATGCCTCCATTTTACATATTACATGTCTAGATAGTTTCTGGACAGTCCTCGGATAATGCTCTTTAATGAAACCATCATTTAATGGATTAGATGATGCTTTCCTGTTTTATGAGGAAAATACAAAACATGTGGGGGATAGGGTCTAGGCATGGGGACAATAATTATTTTGTCATACCTTCAAGGTTTTGTGATAATAGACCTTCCCAGACAGCTTACTTTGCCTGTAATAAGGATAAATAACTTTTGAAAACTTAATAGAGATTGATGTCATCTATTGATTACCATTTAAAGCATATCTTCCTAATTTCTATCTGTTGTTGAAGGAAAAACTTGTTTCCAGTGGAACAAGTATCTCTTATCAGAGGACCTAAATCTGGTGTCTTGATAGCCTAAGTGGTCAATTACTTCATATCACAACTTGATGCCTATTGGGATGGTGAACATAACTCTGTTGAAGTTGATATCAAACCAGATTTCCATGGAGCTGATTATGTGCTGACTACTCAGCAGATGGAAATCCCTGGTTTCCTGCCCTAAACATGTGAGTGATTTAATATGTACAGGGGATTATTCCAAGATAAGGTTCTGGTACTGTCATAGTAGTAATGGTCAAGGCCAGGTTAGTTCCAGAGTATCTTAATATCATTTTGATGCTTACAATACTGGGCCTCTTTCCCTAGTTGGAGATTATGATATGCTTGATCAACAGTGGTAGAAGTGAGATAGGAATATCCAGAGCCAATGAGAATTACCGTGGGGTCCCAGAACGAACCCTTTCTCTTTCAGGGAATAAAAATTATTTTTAGTTAATTGCTATAATTTCAAGAAACACACTCTTCCTGGTTTCACCTGAAATAATGGGACAAATCTTATTATAATACATGTAGAAATACATTTCTTACTGATTTGTTAAAACAAGCTGGTATACAAATAGAATCTGTTTACTCTGGACCTTTGAGGAAAAGTCAGTAATTATACCTGCCATGCAATAACTTGATTATTGGTTGGAGAGAGCTGCTAAATGTTTCCTCTCCAATTACACAAGTGGATTCTGGATCATTGCTACAACCAGTTGGAGTGGTTAAAGTAGCAGGCAATGGTAATTTATAGAATGGGTTCATTTTCTTATTGAAACTACCATATTTTCCTGATTGGGAAAACTGAAAACACATTTGTGTTCTAAATCTCTCCATTGGTAGCTTTTCTTACAGTCCAATTGCTACAGAACAAAGATCTGGATAGTTTATGTGAAAATGTTCTGTCCCTCATATTATCCTCCTATAATTCTCTGCTGCTATCTCTCATCTTTCCTTTGGAGAGCATTTATGTAGCACTACTAACTTTTGCTAGTCAATGACATCCCATTTTAAATAGAACAGAAAACAATGGTACTGTCCCATTGCAAGTGATATGTATGGTCAGCCTACTGACACCTTCTTGAATTGCACTGTTTGAAATGGGACAGTACCATTGTTTTTTGTCCCATTTAAAAGTGGATGTCTGGTCAGCCTATCAATTGGTTTAGAAAACCAATGTCTAAAATAGAATATGTAATTTTATAGTCCATCATTGCCCCAAGTCTTACACAGAATCAACTTAAATTTTGTGAACTGCATATCCCATGTTACCAAGACTGAATATACAGTACAGACTCAAGAAGGCATGGATCCAAAAGTATTGAAAAAAATGACTCATGTTTGTAAGGGAGACATCAAGATTAGCTACCAGACTGGGATGCTGTAACCAAACCTGTGTAGATTAACTCAGTCCCAGTAAGTTAGTTTTCAACACCTTTGAATTTTCTTCCTCCTGGTTTGTGCTGCATTTGGATTTCATAATTTTGGATGAGGAATTGTGTACTTGTATCTTACTGTCTCTCAGGAGAGAGTTTGTATACATTTATTCTCTTTCTCAGAAAACTCTAAAATTGAACAAGCTAGAGTTAAAAAAGAAACAAACAGTCTGATCATATTGGTCATTGACCAAATTTATATGCATGTGGCATTTAAAAAATGAAAATGGGTTTAAGGATAAATTGGTGGCCTCTGAATACAGAGAATTGGGAAGACTAAGGATCTCTGTGTGGTCTTCATGAACTAATCTAATCTAGTGTCCGTTGAACTGTAATTCTAAACCATAATCCATGCAGAATAGCCATTTGGACCACTCAGGTAACTGAGATTCTGCTTCTCTTTTCAGTTTTCCTGCCCATTCCACATCTTCAGATATATCTTCTTAGGATTGATGGCATATCAGAGCCACTGGTATTTATCACAAGTAATTTGATTTACCCTCTGCAGTAAAGGTTAACTTAGATACAATGAAATTTCTAAGTAGAAGGCCAGATTCTCATCCTGGAACATCTGTAGTTTACTTGGAGAATGGGTTTTCAGCTTTGTTCTATCATTCCATGGTTCTCTATTGTACTAGATGAACTTACTCACATCTCTCTGCAACAGTCCCCCAACCCCCCCCACCCCTATCCCAGGAACTCCATCTCTTTTATTTGTTTCATTTAACCACCTTCATGTCACCCTGTAGTTAAAGTCAGTTAGGCCAAGCTGGACCAATCTCATTTTTCTCTCTTAAAATAAATCAGGTGGTTAAGGACTGTGAATTCATAAATTCACATCAGGTTAGGCCAGGTTAGGCCTCAGGACCCTGCCCTTGCATTCCCCTTACCCGAACATGCTGCAAAGGAACAGAAACTAAGAATCTGATCCTCACAGAAGAGATTTTAATGAAATAGATTTCAGAAACAGTGGGTAGGGGAAAGAGAGAGAGAGAGAGAGAGAGAGAGAGAGAGAGAGAGAGAGAGAGAGAGAGAGAGAGAGAGAGAGAGATATTACTGAGGTCTGGCCAGAACCAATAGAACCAAATATATAAAGATTTTGCTCATGTGATTATGGAGACCAAGAATTCCAAGTATTTGGTCAGTAACCTGGAGACCCAGGACAGTTGATGGTATAGGTCTAGTCTAAGTCTGCAGACATGAGAACCAGGGGAACCTATGGTGTAAGTTACATTTGGAATATGAGTCCAATGGCAAAAGAAGACAGATGTCTCAGCTTTAAGACAGAGAAATAATTTTTTCTTACTTAGCCTTTTATTCTATTCAGGCTTTCACTAAATTTAATGACACTTCTCCACATCAGGGAAATCTGCTTTACTCAGCCTACTCATTCAAATGTTAATCTCATCCATAAAAACCCTCCCAGACACACCTAAAATAATGTTTGACCAAATGTCTGGGCACCCCGTGGCTCAGTCAGGTTGACTCATAAAATTAACCATCACAATACTTGTAATAAATATTTCAGGACAGTGTACATCAAGTTTATCTAAACAATCCAGAGATCAGGGATTGGTAGGAGCCAAGGTTGAAAGCTCTTGGAAGTGTCCTATCATAGTTCTCTAGATGCTCTGCAATGATAACATTCCCATCTTTTCCCAACCCTCCCTTGAAAGCACTGTGAATCTGTCTTTTCGAGATGATAAAATAATAATCAGCAAGCTCAATTAACTGCAAAGAACTTACTCTGAAAAATTCTTTTGTTGATCCGGAGTCCAGGGTTCCATATGCAATTTCAGTCTGCTTAGCTAAGTCTTCAGCACTCTCTATGGGGGAAACCATCCTCTCCACAGTCAGGAAGGCAGCAAGATTGGCAGTATAGGAAGAAATTATGATCAGGGTGAAGAACCACCAAACCCCTCCAACAATGCGCCCAGAGAGCGACCTACAAAACAAAACAAAGACCAATCCAAACCCAGAAGGGCCAGATTTCAGTTTAAGAAATCCTTATCTTTATATCTGGAAAAAGAATGGTTTTTAATTTTGCTTATGAGGGAGGGAAGTAAATGGTGTCAGGAAATGACCACACCAAACAGAAATAACATATTAACAGCAACACCACACATCATGGTGGCATAGGATGATGATACATGCATCATACTTTTCAGGCCTATGTGGATTTTAAAGCAGTATTTTTATTTTTTTAATCTCAGAAAAAAAAATATCTTCTCTGTACCAGCTCCAGCTTACACACAGTAATTGTATATAACAGATTCTTTTCCAGTGAGCTTTGCTGGGCACACCAGTGGAAGATTGCTCCATTTCCTTTAAGGAAGTGGTTTTCAGCTTTGCCTGCACAGTAGAATCACCTGAGATCTTAAAAAGAATCTCATGCTCAGGTCGATTCAAGACCAGCCAACTCAGAAACTGGGAGGTCAGACCTAGACTATATACATTTTTTTAAGCTTGCGAGGTGATTACAGTATGCATTCAAGGTTGAGGACTACTGATAAATGGCAATGTCATGAGAGAAACACAGTCACAGACATTTGCATATTTGAAGAGAAATGGGTAGGTGCTGGTGAGTACTTTTCACTTTCAGTTTAATAAATTTAATAAAGATACTGCCGTTTTGTGGAGTTGGTCCCCATGAGGCAAGGGGCTACAAGATAGCATTTATTATTATCTTTATATAAGTAGCTGGTGGGGCTCAGGAGCTTAGCTTCAGGCATCAAAACTCTTCACTTTTACTACCTAAGCCTTAGCACACAGGGCAGGCCTCAAGTGAAGTAGGAAACTACTTGTATAAGAGGTTTTGAAAAGTACTAAAGGTTTTGCCTCCCTCCCCACCCTGCTCCAATAACCAAATAAACAAAACTACCCTTACTGGCTTATCATAGAACTCTTACTATTGGGATTACTTTCTGCATTTTCTTCAGGAGGCTTAGTACAAATTAACACTTGACTTCAACAGCCCTCATTATCACATTATTCTGGGTTAGTCTATCCAATTAGTAGAGAATGAGGTAGAAGATGGGTAAGTTTTAATGTGGGAAAATTTTGTTCTTAAATGAAACTATGAATTGGCATTACCTGAGTGTTTGTTAAAATGCAGATTAAGATTATCTGAGTGCTCAAGAATCTGCACTCCTTTTTAAAATTTATTTTAAAATTATAGTTGACATATGATATTTTATTAGTTTCAGGTATACATGATAGTGATTAGACATTTATATACCTTGAAAAGTGATCACCATGATAAGTCTAGTACCTATCTGGCACTATACATAGTTATTATAATATTATTGACTATATTCCCTATTCTATACTTCACATCTTCATGACTATTTTTATAACTGGCAGTTTATACTTCTTAATACCCATCACCTTTTTCACACATGTCCCCACTCTTAAGCATCACTGGTGATTGCAGTGATCTGCAGACACAATTGAGAAATACAAGGGCTATCTGGAAAAAATCCAGCCATAAATGTCTCTATTTTTTCATATTACATGGCTAGATACTTTCTGGACAACCCTCATATTGTTTTACATTAGTGATTCTCAACTCTGCCTGCACAACAATATCATTTGGGAAGCCAGAGGTAAAAATAAAGCAAAACAACATAAAACCATGCCTACGCTCCACCATAGACCAATTAAATCAGAATCTCTTGGAGTTGAGCCTAAGCAGGAGCATTGTTATTAAGCTCTGGTGCAGTCAGGAATGTGAGTCATGGTCCAATATCATAAATGCTACCCAGGGAGAGGGTCTGTGGGAAGTAAGGGGGCAATGTGATGGCATGGAATGTTCAGTGATGTGTAATGGCTTGTATTGAGAAAACTTCATTTTCTTAATAATGTTGCTGAAGCCTAGGTTTGTCTGCAGAAATGAAAAATCTGCTTCCTAGATTTTAGATTTTTATAAAAAATTGCCACATTATCCCTAGGATAGTTCTGCTCTGTGGCACAGCTTCATCCTGGTTAGGCTATGTTCTCTCATGCCCAGAAAAGCTCACAGAAAAAGAACCTAGTCTGTCATAAAGTCAAGAATAGACAGAGGAGCCTGGCACATCTCCAGGCTCTGTGGGAAGTGGGTAGGTAGGTCTGGGTTGAAAGTTGGCAAATCAAGCATATTTTTTTTGTACTTGCATTTTACCACTTTGAAGAAAATTTAAATTCCTATGACCCAAGATAACCTTTTATTAGACTCTGGAAAATTAAGTTGTTTAAGATTTTATAATATGGTCAAATAATTTTGGCAGGTGTTTTGATAGTGTTCTTTATTGATTAACTGTAACAAAACTGCTTGATATTTTAAAAGTCTTTAATTCCTATTGGGCCCTAGATGCTTAAAACAGCCCTTACTTATTTATTTCTGAACATAATAACTTTGAGCTTTTCAGATGTGAAACTTTGCTTTGCAACATATTTTTCTAACCAATAGTTGTATTTTCTCAGGATCTCAACTGGAAACATTTCTTTTTAATCAGAAAAAGTATAAACAGCTGGATGAGTCAGAAAAAATATTGACACTTCCAAATGTTAAAAGTTTACAGAATAGTTCAATTATGAATTTGAGCCTTTCATAATCTTCCTTCATTGGTGCCATATACATTTAATTTATTCTTGACTGATCTGACTTTGGAAGTAATTTAATATCTAAAAGATTAATGCTAAAAAATAGTATCCATAGTAATAGGGTAATAAAAATGATAACAATAATAGCTATAACACTTATTGAGCATTTCCAATGTGCCAGATTCCTAATTGGTTTATATGTGTCAACTCTTAATTTTCTATCCCTATGGTTAGGTACTATTTTACATATAAGAAAACAGCCCTTTTACATTTAAGGAAATTGAAACACAGTGAGGAGAAATAGGAAATAAATAATCTATACTTATATAATAAAAAGGAAATGCCCACATTTTTGTAGTACAAAATAATCACCATCTCTATAAGAAAATCCAGAATGGTGTGTAAATTATAGAAAGTGCAATTTTCCTACAACACTGAAAATAGAATTGCAGGAAAACTAAACATATCTGGATAAATTTTGTTTATTAACTGTTGTTCATTTGGAATGGAACTGTGAATGTAATTCTTATTTGGAATGGTGGGGTTTTACTGAGACCAAGGGGAAAACTGATTTTGGAATATTTCCAGAATCATGGTTTGGTATGGGAAGGGGTATATTATGCTGATGCAAATACTAACAGTATAGTAGTTTATGCATTGTCTGCTTGAAATGTGGAGAAAAATACAGTAATTTATGGAAATTACACTTGTGCCATTCTACTAAGACTAATCAACTATGGCTGTGTCTATATGACTTAAAATCAACCCTGCACATTATAATCTGGTTATTTTGGCCACTATCATAGCTGAATCAGACAATCATGTGCTTGATTCATATGACTTAGCTAATAATGGCTGTTAATATACCTGAAAATAAACCCAAATGCAAAATAGTTATTTATGTGGCCTCTTGTCTATATGGCTATTGACTTTGGTAATTATGCAGTTAATATTATGCTATGTCTATGATCATAGAGAATTTTGGTAAATATCCACATAGAAATGTGATAATAGTATCCACAATCCTCAGCATAGATTAAAAAAAAATAAGGAGCAGCAGCAGCTTCCTTTGAATCAGTGTTGAATGCGCAAGGTTGTGTTCAACATTTTTTTCTCAAGACAATAGTAGCTTTGTCAAGAGTATTGGTGGAATTTCTACCACTTTCCTCCCTTGTATGGCATTGATGCTTAAATCCTTTTACTGATAAAAGTGCAATGAAACTCATAGAGAAGAAGCTTTATAAGAATTTTTACATTTCCATAGCCATTTAAACCGACATTTCACATGGAGGCTGTATAAAAACTGACTGATAGGTTAGCCCCATGACATTTTTAAAAGGATCTATTTAAAAAATAAATAAGACAAGACTTTATAATTGATTTGAAAAGACCTGTCATTTTCTAGTATCTTTCCTTCCATTAATGAATCTTAAAAATGTTTAATATTTATTTCAAACTCTTGTTGCAAAACACAGATTATGAGGTTAGCATAATGAAATGACTGTAAAATGCTAAACATTTAGTATTTGTAAAAATGCATTTTAAGGAGCAATTATATCTTTTGAAGAAATGTAAGAGGAGATATGAAGTTAATGAAAATAAATTAGCAACCAGATAAAAACTAACATTGCAAAATAACATACAATGCTTTTGTTATCTGTAATCATAAGAAACTAGAGCTTCTGAGTTAATGATAAAATTATTTTATGACCCCTGAAATGATAATAAAAGTGAGCTTTATGCTATAACCTTCATCTTGTAAGCAAATTTTGAAATCTGCACTTTACTAGCTTTTCAAGATAAACAGCTGGAACTGCAAAGTGCTTCTCCTTTGCACAAACTCTTTATAATTTCACTTTACCCCTCTTTTTTCTTTCAAAATATGCATCATTTCTACTCTCCACCCAAAGCTGTGTCTATGACAGATTTTTAAATACCGTGCAGAATCAATCTTTATTTTTCATAGTCTTTTCTGATGGGAATAAGTAACCATCTCCCAAAGACTGAAAACTATGGCTTTCAGCCAGAAAAGTCACGATTTTTATAATAAAAATCCTGTTATCACATCATTAATTTATTACCACATCACTACTGCTTTGAAGTGAATTTGCAGTAGAATGAAGACACTGGCCATATATCAGCAAAGGAAAGGATAATGCTTAAAATGAAGTCAAATATCCTGTCATCTTTGATCCCATTCAGTTGATCCCAATACAACCTTTATGTATTTCATTATTCTGCACATACTTTTTATTTTAAAGGAGGACCTATGTGTCAACTAATATGGAAAAGTCCTCTGTCCTCTCCTCCAAACTACAGAAGGTGCTAAAAAATGTATACACATTTTAAGAAAGGAAAAAAACTGTTATTAAAATCTTAATACTAAAAAAATCCCAAAAACAAAAACAAAAACAATTTTAATACTCGATATATTAACATATCAATAACAAAATATGAATACAATTCACGTTTGACTTCTGCAATTACAAGTGGTGCTCAAAGTGGTTACCATTAGCAGTCAGACACTTCTAATTATGGCAAACTGCTGGTTGAGTAGTACAATGTGTCCACTTGTATTGCTACACATGACATTTCAATTTCTTCCTGAAGTACCACCAGTGTAGCCAGTTTTCTATGGTATACCACATCCTTCAAGACTCCCCATAGGTAGAAGTCAAGGGGTGTTAAGTCAGGAGAACTTGGGGGAAACTTAAACAACATTCTTGAATTTCAAATACCACTTCAAAATGGTTTTGCGCTCCTTGAACGACAACTGTGCTTCTGCCATTTTCTATGACTGTCCAGCTGGTCTCATGGAGATGCTAGCATTTATTTAATTAATGCCATCTTTTGAGTGAACATGATATTACACATTGCTACCATAATTCAATTCAACTTTGAAAAGTAATACATAAATAACATCTCTTAAAATATGTATACTTTTTTTGCACCTCCGGTATTTGATATCTTGAAAACCACAGGACAGTACTGCCTTTGGAATAATATGCACACAGTAATCGGGTTCAGTTAGTGTGTTCTCTCTATTTTTTTCTATTATAATTCCCCCAACCCTCACATCTTCAACTTGGTTAAGTCCTCAGATGTTCTTGCATCTTCAAAGAAAGTCAGCAGGGGGGGCATTTGTCTGGAAAACTTTGGACTTTGGACTGCTTAGAAGTTCTATCAGTTTTACAAATGAAATGAATTTCAGACTAAAAAAATTGCAACCTCTTGTCAATATCAGTAAGCCATCGTGGAATAATACAATAAAAATATTTGCAAGTGGTGTAATTCTTAAGAAAAGCACTATATGGTTTCAAGAAGGAATGTTGGTTATTTCTTATCAGAAATCAGATATTTGGCACTGACTAAAATCACAGTCAATAATTTAGTGGTTACTTGAGAGTAAGCGGGTAGTGGGTGAGGAATAAGAGACAGGGACACAAATATATGGTGATGGAAAGAGAATTGACTCTGGGTGATGAAAACATAATACAATACATGGAAGATGTAATGTAGAAGTGTACACCTGAAACATACGTAGTTTTTGCTAATCAATGTCACTCCAATATATTTAACAATAAAAAAACTGCAAAACAATTTCAGCTGTATTTCTACAGAATTTTAGGGACTAAAATACAAATGCATTTTTTTGTTGTTGTTGTATGTGGGTAGTTCCCTGGCTGGGAATCGAACCCAGGCTGCAGCATTGACAGCACCAGCGCCAAAACCTTAAGCCACTACACCACCAGGGAACTCCCCTACGAATGCAATATTAACTTTTAGTATTTATGAAACTAGGATGCTTAAGAGCAGTCTATTTAAAAATGATAATAGCTAACATTTATTGAAAATATACTACACACCTGGCACTGTGCTTTATATTTTACACATGAGGAACTGGGGTTTAGCAAAGTTTAGTAACCTGCCCCAGGTTACACAACTGCTAATAAGATTGTGAATCTAGTGAGATTAATTTCAGCACCCACATACTTAATCATTATGCTCCTTCTATCTGGCTACACTTGATATCTATCTCTCCATCTTCCACTTAGTGGGAAGAGGGTTGAAGGGAATTTTATATCTTCTTATACTGACTCCTCCTAACAAATCAGTTTAGACATGAATGTAATGGTTGCATTATAACCTCAGCTTATTATGTTGATTACTCTCTCTAAAGGTGAATTGTTCACTCTGAACAATTGGGGTAGTTGAAAATTTCAAACCCAATATTGACATACACTCTTTAAGCTTCTAGGTTACTGTCAATAGCTTTATTTGATGGAAGTGGAATGATGCTCAGTTTTTCTAATGTCTTATTTCTGATTTCCTAGTCTTTTTACTTTGACTAAACACATGCTCAACAGCATTTTAAATGCTCACTACCTACTTTCTTTAACAAAAAAGGCACAGGTAGTTTCATCAGAGGTTGTGGACTGAGAAACAGCTTAATAGTTGTTGCACCATTATTAACTATATTCACTATGCTGTACTTTATATCCCTGTGACTATTTTGTAACTACCAATTTGTACTTCTTAATCCCTTCACATTTCTCACTCACCCTCCTAACTCCTCTTCCATCTAGCAAGCATCAATTTGTTCTCTATATTCATGCAATATTTTAAAGAATCAAAATGAATGCCAAACATCTATGATGAACAAAATATCAAAATTGTAAATAAAAACTGGATCTGACTCCTGTACTTGTTCTACTCAGCCTCACTTGCCTCATCCTTATCCTGGTCCCGATTAGCCCCTTCAAGCACTTGGAAACCACTAATGTATAATACTTTCTGACTCTATAAAGTTGCCTATTGTGGAAAAATGGAAAAATACAATATAGGATATTGAACAGATGGAATTCAATAAGTAGACTTATATGTGGCCTTTTGTGTCTGGCTTATTTCATTTAGTATATAATTTTTTCAAAGTTGATCAATGTTGTAGCATGTGTCAGTAGTCTATTCTTTTTAATTGCCGAATAGTATTAATATTCTATTGTATGGATATACCACATTTTGATTATCTATTCACTTATTGATAGACATTTGGGTGGTTTTTACTTTTGGACTATCGTAAATTAAAGTTCCTATAAATACCTATGTGTACATTTTTATGTGGATGTTTCCTTTTCTCTTAGGTAAATAGCCAAGAGTGGAATTGCTGTGTCATATTTTAAATGTATGTCTATAAGAAATTTCAGAGACATTTTCCAATTTAGCTGTAGCATTTTTGCATTCACACTACTAATGGAGAAGAGCTTCATTTATTCCCTATCCTCACCACCACTTGGTATTGTCTGTCTTTTTTATTATAGCCATTCTAGAGGATGTGGAGATGTATCGCATTGCAATTTTAATTTGCTTTTTCCTAGTGACGAATAATTTTGAGCGTTTTTACATGTGATTTTTATCCATTTGTATATTTTCTTTGGGAACATTTGTATTCAAATCTTTTGTTCATTTAAAAATTGGGTTGTCTTCTTTTTATTGAGTTGCAAGTGCTCTTTATATATTCTGGATATAAATAAATACTTTATCAGATGTATGATTTGCTAATATTTTACCCCAGGCTGTGACTTGTCTTTTCATTTTTTAGTGATGTTGTTTTAAACGTAAAAGTTTTAAATTTTGATGAAGCCCAGTTTATAAATTTTTAAATTGATTATGCTTTTTGTGTTCTGAAAACTCTTTGTCCAATCCAAGGTTACACAGACTTTTTCCTATGTTTGCTTTCAGAAGTTTTGTAGTTTTAGTTATAAATCTTGGACAAGATACTATGATGGAAAGTTCTAGGCAGTCTGAGAACAAAATGAAAAAGGAAAGACACTGAAAGGGGAAGGTAGGAGGGTTTTATAGAAGAGTTCTCTCTTCTCATTTTTTTTTCTGGATCCAATCTTCAAACAAATGTGAAAATGTTTTAGTTCAATTTATGAGAAAACTATGCCTGTTTGATCTGGTAAAATTTTACTTTAGCTTTATCTGAATCATATTAATATTAGCCGGCAATGTTGGCCTTATCCAGAGTTCAAATGTTCACTATAATGTGTATAAATATAAAATACTATAGAAATGCACAAAAGACATTCAAAGCAATACCAATAATGCATTCACTTCATAGATGCAAGCAAAAAAAATTACTTGATGATAATTTGCCATAGGATGGAATGTTAAATAAAAGAAATATGGACTTGAGGTGGGTGAATACCAAATGTAAATGAATGGAACATGGCCATAAAATGCAAGGAGGCATTGGTTATGACATGGAAACAAACCTTGGAGAAATATCACATCCTTGCTGCATAAAGGCACCCAAGGAAAACCAAAGACTGTTAAATATTCCAAATTCATTTGGAGGATCAGGAGGGCTTTGTGGGTCACGAGGTTCTTCATTGTTGTCTTCCAAGTGCCATTCGTAAGGGCTGAATCTGCTGACCAGGAAAAGAACTACACTGACTCCAATGTAAGCAAAGACGATGCACATCCAGATTTCATAAGCCAGGGGATCCAGAAATGAGAATACGCCTGGTTTTGATTTCTGAGGTTTCTTTATCATGATGGAGATGCCCAGGCTCATAAACGGCTTTGAGAAATCTATGACTTCTTCACGAACCAGTGTTATAGTGAGTGGAGCAACAGCTATATCAGCCCTCTGGAAAAAAAAATTATTATATTTTACTTTCAGAGACAATACTTTTATCAGTCATTTTTCACTTAATATACTTTTTTTGTAGAAATATAAAGTCTTACATCACTACAACCAATTGATTTGTCAGTGCTTTGGTTAGAAAAGTAGTAGCATTCAATGTTTTTTAAAAATAATTTAATTTTTATGGTAAGTTAAGGAAAGGACATTGGCTGGCCTTTTGTCCTGAGTCATAATGGCTTAGGGCAAATGACTCAATTTTTTTTTCCTAGAATTTTTTTGCTACCTAGAGACTCAACTTGTACTCCCTTTTGACATATTCTGTTTAACTCTTGTTTTCTTATTTTAATTTTTATACTCATGTCTTTTCTCCATCACTTGACTGGAAATTCTTATGGGGCAAGCATAATAGTCCACATTTCTTATATTTGCCTCCTTCCCTACTATGAGGTGTGACACTACAGTTCTCACTTTAATACTTGAGTGTTTGCTATTATCCTTGAATTATTTTTTGAGAATGTGCCTATTAAAACATAGGTTCTTTGAAGGCAGGGACTCAATCTTCTTTTTTTTGTATCTATCGCTGCAACAAATTACAAATTAAAGAAAACATAAATGCCTAAAAATTAGGTTGTTGATTGTTGAATATGATATATGCAAATATGAAAGAACTCTGAATGAGCAATAACAATAGTAAAGCAGTTATTAGAATACATGTTAATTTATTAGTAAGCTATTATTTCTAGTAATAAATATCAATGTAGCATTCACATATTTTGGATCAATTAAATAAATATGTCAGTAGTGAACTACATCATTAGCTTCAGCAAAGGCAGGCAATGTTTTTATATTTATATCATGAAAATAGGCACTAGGAATTTCTGCACTTACTTATTTTGTCTTCCTCAATTGTTCTTTTATGACAGTAGTATATTTTAGTCTAAAACCATGCCTTAAAAAAAACATACCTAGAGAAATGCTTCTGACCAAGGAAAGGTTTTTGGATGGTATATCAGATATGAAGTGAAAATACCAGTTTTGGTGATAATTTTTTTTCTGTTAGAGTTATGCCTCAATATCTCTATCAGTGGGGAGAAGTGGGGGAAGAATGATGAAATCTGAGATAGAGTGTATATATATTTTCAAAGAAATGATGTTTTAATACCTTGAATTACATATGGTGACTCAAAATAGTCAAGAAACCTTCCTTAATTATAATAATTTCAGGGGAAATAAGCAGCCAGCTAACTTCATTCATTGCTTACTTTGTGTGAGGTACTAACTGTGCTAAGCACCTTATATATGTTATCTCATTTACTTCTTATGCCAACCTTGTGGTTGGTACATGATCGTTCCCATGTTAGAGAAAGAGAAATTGAGGCACTAGGAGGCCGGATTAGAATCCTGATCTTCAGATTCCAGTACCCACCATCTTAACCACCATAATGTTCTAATCCATAAATGCTTGCTGGTTTCTAATATACACTATTTTCATGTACAATAACCAACTTCAGCCAACCTCTCCCAGGTTCATAACAGTGCATATTTGAGTGTCTATTCTGTGTCAAGCACTATTCTTGGTGGTATAGATGAGGCAGTCAGCGAGACAGACAAAACAGATAAATATCCTAAGCATTTACTGTACTCTTGATTCTCTGCCTTTTAAGCTGGAAGGACCGATTGACTTTCTGTCTTACTTAATGGAAAATGAATCTATCTTAGAATAGTGACAACCTAAGAGATAATTTCTTCTAGCTAGAGAAATGTCAGTGTGAGTAACATCTATAAAATTGCCATTTATCCTGGGAGTGAGAAGGAATCTGAGGATACCTAAAGGATATAACCTGAATCAACCATCCCCAACCTCATCTTCATCTCTAAGCTCTCTGCTTTCTTCTAAGTCAGAGGTAGCAGTCTGGGCAGTAATTTTTCTGGATTTTCTCAAGGCAAACTATTCACCCTTCCTTAGTTTTAAGTCCTAGAAACATAAGGGACATGGCAACTGCCCACTGGGAATCATCCATTAGTCAATTAGGACCTCAATGTTTTTCTAGTTATTTTCCTGACTCTTTTTCTGTTAGCTCAGATCTATTCTCAAAGGGTAGAAACACCCAGATGTCTACACTGGGTTTTCAAACATTTCAAGTGATTAGTAGAGATGTATATGACATTATCCTGGAGGATGTAGATAAACAGGATGGATATCTTGGATGGGAAAATTTATAATCCAACTAGATTGTAAGACAGGTGGAGACGCTATATCTGATAAAACACCAATGTTTCCATAGTCTCAAAAGCTTAGTAAACTGAGCCAGTATGACCCAGTAGATAGATCATTGGACCAGGATTTATGAAATCTGAGTTATAGTCTAAGCTCTGTCAAACCATGTTTTTTTTTTTTTTCTTTGTCACAATCCTTGCCACTACTCTTGTCATTCCTAGTTTATCCAAGGGAAATTCTAATATCTGATCCTGGCTGGTAAACTAAAGGATGCTTAAGAGCCTTGCTAGCAAAATAAAAAGTTTTTGCATGTACTCTTAAAACACATGTTATTTGGGAGCCATAAAAACTTGCAGTCTACAAGTCATTTGAGCTGGAAACAATTACCATATGGTGAGGTTACAGACATTGAGCTCAAATTTAAACTGTTAAAAAGCAAGTGGACAGTTTCAAGTCCATAATATTCTGAAGAGCTTACATAATGGGGCATATTGCATCCTACTGAGGTTTGTTTCAAAAAAAGATTTCTTAGTGATACAAGGTACCCCAAACATCAATCTTGATTTTCTTTAAAGGAAAAAAGACCAATTAGAAATCACCTGAGAAGAGGATGATAGGCTCTTTTCTTCCTTAAGGAGTTTAATTCATTTTATTCTTTCTTCAGACTTATGGTGGATACTGACATTTCCTTTGCAAAACTTTTATAAATCTCTGCCTTTCTTCATTTTTCCTACTCTGACCTGCTTTACATATTGAAAGCATAAGAGAAAATATCCTAAAGATAAATATAAAACCATATGTGTAGTTTTCATGTTCATTGAAAATACTAGTTCCATGTTCTTCATCCTTTTGCTTATTAAGCACTTAGGAAAATCATTGAGGATTTTCTGCCCTTCTTAAGCAGCTTGCAAACCACCAGAGGAGAGGCCTACCAGAAATGAATGTCTGTGTTTTCAATTTTATTTATGTCTATCAAGTTGAAAACTTCCAAATGCGGTAAGATTAAGACTTATAAATAAGGGGAGTTCCCTGATGGTGTAGTGGCTTAAGGCTCCGGCGTTGGCGCTGTCCGCGCTGCGGCCTGGGTTCGATTCCCAGCCAGGGAGCTACCCACATACCAAAAAGCAAAAAAAAAAAAAAAAAAAAAAAAGACTTATAAATAAAGAGGAAAAACACATTTAGCTTATGAGATCATCATCCTCCCTAACAGAGTTCTCACTCTAAGTATGACAAGAACATTCATTTTTCATAGCCACAGGTTTTAGAGGAAAATAAAATTTGGCAGTCCACTCAGATGGGCGGGGTTGCTGTCAGTTCCCTGGAATCATCTTGTGTTGTAAACCCAGAAAGCATCAGAAACTTGTTTGAGGTCAGGGGAGGGAGGAGAACATTTCTGTAAGAGATTTTCTTGGCGATTTCTTCATCTTTAGTAGAAAGAACTAAAGAGGAAAATGAGAGGGCTTCTTTTGAAAAAAAAAATGACCTATTCAACAGTAAAGAGATGGCTTTTAAATTACTAAACAAATAAGAAACTCTCTAATTCTTAAGCTCCCTCACTCACACATACATGAATTGGAAGGCTCCAAGAATTTGCATGTCATCCTTGTGCAGGGGCCATGCTAATCTCTGTATTATTCCAATTTGAGGATATATGCTGCCAAAGTGAGCACCACACATACACATATTGGAAAGAGGAAGATAATATGGAGATTAAGTGGGTACAGTAAAGAGGACATGCCAGAGGAAAGACCAAAATCCAGTGAGAATGTTGGTCTTTGTCTGAACAGTGTCAGGAAATCTGCCTTGTTCTACATCATTGTGTTTAATGTCCTGCACAATGCCAGGAGGTCACTGAGCTATTTACAGAATATAATAGGTTTTCTTTTGAGACACTAAAGAGTTCTGGCTATTGAGTTATGATGGCCTGGTACAGCTCATGTCAGTTCTATCCTGGCCCAGTAGAAACTGTCACCCTAAATTTCTTGCCATGTTTCTGTGGCCAAATACTCTTCTCAGAATGGCCAAGGCACCAAGGGCCTTTGAGGTAAATTTCAACTGTCTTTTAGGGTGAAATGAGTCTGAAACAACACTTTGGCTGTAGGGCAATATAGGGCAATAGTTAAAGAACATAGACTTCATAGTCAAGACATTGGGGTCACTACAAGCTTAGAGACTTCACCTCTTTAGGTTTCAATTTTCTCATCTGTGGAATGACGTCAACAATGGCACTTCCCTTGGAGGTAAGTTGTGAGGATTAAGTTACATAATGCCTGTAAAGCACTGAGCACAAGTATCTGGCAACTAAGAAATACATAACAAATAATAGCTTATAATAATTAATAGTAACGACAACATTATAGTATTAACTCCTACCATAAACTCAATTTAATGGATACTGGCTGGGCATTACTGCATGCCAGCATTCATTCATTAAAGCAAAAGTGACTATCTATTATGTACCAGGTAATGCATGAGTACTAAGAGCTGGGGAGAATGGTGAGCAAGACAGGACCTTTTGGAGCCTGAGTAGTTGGGAAGAAGAGGGAAAATAAAAAGAAGAAGACTTCAAAAAATTAAAAATAAAAAATTAAAAAATTAATAAAATTAAAAAATAATAATAATAAAAAATAAAATTTGGTCACCAACTTGTAAAATATGAAGTTAGAGCTGTGTCAAGACCATTCAGAGCTTCTTAGGGTCCTTGGAAACTTTCCTTTTTTCAGCTCCCTCTTCTTTTTTTTTATAACCAGATTGACTTGAATCTCATCTGCAACTCAGCTCTGCTCTAGTTCACAGGACTAACCTTGACTAAAGACAGGAGATAATTGGCTCCAGCCACATAGCTGGGGGCCTAAAGTTCAAATTGCCTTGCTCCTTCTCTGACTGAAGGATGATACCCTAGTTTTGATACTTGTGGTCTAGTCTTATTTTAAGCCTTAATTCCCTTTACATGCCATTATTTTTTAGAAATGAGCCTCTGCCTTTGTGCTTATTCCTGAGGACCTGTTCCAAAAACTTATTTAGTGACCACAGTACTATCTTACTGGATAGTTACACCATATTCTTGCTGATTTCTATTTCAAGCATTAGAGTCTTTATTCTGAATCTCAGTCCAATAGGTATCATCTTGAATGTTTGCTTTTTAACAGCTTCTTCTCAGTATATCTACCTCCTAGATTCCTCTGTGTTTCCATGACTTGCCTATATAGGTTTGCAAGTAATTCTTATCTATTAGAACTAAACCTTTGCCTCTACTTCCTGCACTTGAGTTAGTTCTCTAGTGACTGGTTCACCAAGTCGGCTGTTCTTACGCTCAGTTCTGCTTGTCTCCATATGCCTCACTGGGTGGCTCAAGATGTGACATTCCTAGTCAGAGGCCAATACCTTTTAAAACAAAGCCACTAAGGATCACTGAAAACATTGCTATACCCTTTTAAAAAGCTTTAATTATCAGTATAATTTTTTTATACTTGGCCAATGAGAAAGTCCTTGGCAGAGCCATTCTGTTCATTCATTAATTTATTCAACAAGTTTTTGTTGAACTTCTGTTATGTGCCAGCCTCTGAGATATTGAATCAATATCTGTCCTCAAGGAGTTCATACTCTGGTTGCAGCAGCTGCACTTGTAAATAGACCATTATAGTACAAATTCAGAAGTGCTATAATAAAGCCAAACATACTTTAAGGAAGCAAAAAGCAAGGGCACCTAACTAGACTGCAGGTGGGTAAAAAGGATTAAGGAAGCCTTCCTGAAATAGGTGACACCTCTGAGTTCTGGAGAACTGGTAAGTGATGTTAGCTGGCTAAGAGAGGCAAAGGCACTTACAGGCATGCCCTAAGTTAGAGCTGGGCATCTTTAGAAAACTACACATACTTTGCTATAGCTGGAATATTGAGGGTAAAGGGGAAAGAGTACAAGATGATGCTAGAGAGGTAGACAAGAGCCAGATTATGAAGCACCTTATCTGCCATGCTAAGAACCTTGAATTTTATCCTGATTTTTAAAGTGGTAGATTATGAGAATGTGTAGATCTGATTTGCTAGTGTAAGAGCAGAGGCAGGGAAATGAGTTAAATGACTGACATGGTATAAGAACCTTAACTAAGATGATAATGGTGGTAATGAAGAGTGTGTCTGAATTTTAAAGATATAAGAATTAAATTGATAGGACATGGACTGACTACATATGAGGGGATCAATGAGAAAGATGATCAGGTTGTTTAGGCACCTAGGTGAGTGGTGATTCTGCTGCCTAAGACAGGAAACTCAGAAGGAAAAGATTTTCAATAGAGGGCAAGCTGTACTTAACATTGCCAAATGGAGTTCCCCAATTCTACTTTCATTTTAGTGGAATAATCCTGTTGCCCAAAGATGCCATTGACAAGCTACTTATACAGAATTCAGCTGTAGAAGAAAATCATTTTTCTTACACTTCATATGAAAATGATACAATTAGGTAAGTATTGCACTTGAAAATTAAATCCTCTATTTTTGTTAATTTGAAAAGTATAGCAGTAAATGAAAATAAAGTTGAAAAGAACTTACCCCATAGACAAGTTCCCCAACCATGCCATTCCATATTTTAGTTTCTGGATCCCTTGCACCATATTTTCCATCCCCGACAATAGACAATTTGTATTTGATTCTTACATGTTTGGCTATTTCATAGGCTAAGTCTACACAATAGCCTTCATATCGCTCATTTCCTTCCAGTTGCTCATGGTTCTTCTTATACATTACATATGGTGATTCCTTTGGGACCAGGAGGAAGATCAAAAGATTACTCCTATACATTTCTCTAAGAGATGATAACTATTGTTATGAAGTCTTCCTCCCACCCTCCTGCCATGGCTATTGCACTTTGGTATGTGAAAAGAGACTTTAAATTTTTTGCTTAATGAAAGAAGAGCCTCACTCAACTATTCACTGGGCTACATATTCCTTGAAGTCCTTAACTGATAATTTACAGAAGTAGAGAAGGATTTAAGTTACTTGTGAGAGTTTAAAAGAGGGACCCGTTTCTATCTACAAAGTCTTTGATTTAGTCAAATCAGGCAGAGGTATTTCTCTTAGTTACACAAAGACAATTTGTCTTTGATTTCTTGGGATTTACCATGTAGCAACCACAGCCAGCCCAGGGAAGCCCAAGGGAAGCACTTTGATCTTACAAAGGGTGGTCAAGAAATTCGTAGACTGGGGGAAAAGTTATCAGAAAGGTGGGTACTAGTGCACACAGTTTGATTGTGTGACTTATTATTAATATATGTGCCCAATTTCAGCCTATTTGTGTTTGTGTTTTTTCAGATTTCACTGAAGAAGCAGGTCAAACATTAAAAAAAACAAAACAAAACAAAACCCAAGTATGGATAAAATTAAATTTTGTGCCATCATTAATTTCCTCACAAAACAAGGACAAACACCTCAAATCACTTTGAAAAACATGTTAGTTGTTTACTGGGACCATCCCCCTGGGAAATCCATGCTTTACAAGTGGCATAGCCTTTTCAAGCAAGGCAGAGTGGATTGAAGACAACCTCTGTCTGGGGTACCCTGTTGAGGCCACTTCCTCCAACATTGTCAAAAAAGTTGAAAATTTGTAATGGAAGATGCCAGATTGAATAAAAAGAAGCTTGCAGAAATTGTTGGAGTATCACCTACTACCATTTTGAATATTCTCAAACAGCATCAGAAGATCTAAAAGATCAGGGCAAGATGGGTTCTGTGAATGCTCATGCTGCTTCAAAAACAGCAGAACATTGAGTGTTCACGACAGTTTTTGGACTTCTGCAGAGACAATATAGATGAAGTTTTAAAGTGGATTGTCACTAGAGATGAAACTTGAATTCATCATTATAAGCCTGAATCAAGGCAAAAGCTCATGTAGTAGCATGAAAAGGGCATATCTCTCCCTAAGAAGTTCAAGGTGTCGCAGTCAGCTGGAAAAATCATGGCTACTGTTCGTTGGGATACAGAGTTTTGTCCTGTTGATCAATTATAAGGGTGAGGGTGACACAGTAACTGGAGAGTACTGCTGATATAGTTAAAAGAATCTGTGAAGGAGAAAAGAAGAGGAAAATAGACCAAAGGGGTGCTGCTTTTGCATGACAATGCTCCCATGCACAAGAGAAATGTTGCGTTGGCTACTACTCATGACTGTGGCTTCCAAATATTAAACCACTTTCCTTACAGACCAGACCTGACTCCGTCTGATAATTATTTGTTCTCAAATATATATAAAAAAACAGTTCTGAGGGAAGAAATTTACAGATAACAAAGGTTAAAGCTACAATTTGAGGACAAAAACAAACCATTTTTTTTGAGGGTATAAATAAACTTATTGAAAGATCTGAAAAATGTATTAGGATTAAACGGAAATATATTAAAAAGGAATGATAATAAATA
Source organism: Lyroderma lyra (assembly GCA_004026885.1). Taxonomy (NCBI): domain Eukaryota; kingdom Metazoa; phylum Chordata; class Mammalia; order Chiroptera; family Megadermatidae; genus Lyroderma; species Lyroderma lyra. The sequence continues at coordinate 63,612 of PVJL010006691.1, read as the reverse complement.
GGTTTTATTACATGAATTTCTTGACCATCTCTTATAAGTATTTGATATGTATGTTTAAATAAAAGGTAAACGTCAGTAAAATCTCCATTTAATTAATCACAATTTTAGACCTAGTGGCATACTCATTTTTAACCCAGGTTTGCACTTTATTCAGTAAAACATACCAGCTTTTATAAAATCAGTTTAAAACTAAATAAGAATACTATCTTACATCACAATAGTGCTTTGAATTTTGCAGCAAAGCTTTTACATTGTGAATTTACTTAAAATGGTCTTATTACATTTGGGGGAGATTATAGTACCCATTCCATAAAAAAACACAACCTGAGGCTTAGAGAAGTTGTGACTTGCACAATTAAGCACAAGTTTACTAGTCTACTAGTGGGAGACCTAATATTGGAACCCCAATCTACTCTGTCCTCCACGTAACCCTGTCTTCTCCACAGTGAAGAATTAAATTTCATGTCCAAATGAAACATCAGTCCTATAGTGGAAAGATGTGGTAAAGAGGAAAATGATATCTGAAACTGTTCCACATGCCTATTATTTTTCTTTGTAAAATGACACTCAGTTCATCATAATGGCAAGATATTTTGAGAAGTTCCTAAGTTGATCTGTTAGAAGTTTTCACATCTTGAACTTGAGGTCTTTCCTGCCAGCTAAATAAGCTTTTCAGAAAGCAGTAGTCTTGACTTACAGAAAGCCCACCTACTATCTGTCTACACTTACCAGAATGGTAGTCACTACTATGGTCCGGTTCTCTGAGGATGCACTGTCATTACTAATTTGCTGATCTGAGAAAGGCACAAACCTTTCATACTCATTCCAGTAGCCAGCCTAGAAAGAACAGACATTTGACCTGTTGCTTATTTTTCACTCAAAAAGTAGACAATTAAATTCAAGCACTGTTGTGGAATGAAACTTTTCTTTTTAGTCACTTGATTTTGACAGAGATTGATGTCCTGTCTCCCTCTGTCTCACCAGGACCCCCAACACTGACACACATAGATGTGCTATTTCTTCATCCTGGAGGTTCCCAACCCCGCCTCACCTTTACTGATATTTTGTAAAATAATTTATCCTACAGCAGGATGATCAGTCTTTTTTTTTTTTTTTAAAAAAAAACTCATATAACAGAAAAATACTTTGCTTTGAACTATAGGAAATCTGGAAAATGGGGGGTGGGAAACCAGTGAGCATCCTGTAAAAATGACACAGGATATTTTTGTTCTGAGGTTTTATCAAATGGCTACTAAATCCCCACTGCATGCCTAACTGAACTATTAGCATGATAGAAGAAAAACGGTCATTATAACAGTTAGCTGTAGAGAAAGTCATTTTGTTCAGAGTCTTTTTGGTGGGCGAGTTGGCAAACTAAAGTGATACCTACCATTTTTTTTTTGCTAAAACCATGGGTACCTTGGCAGCGTCTGTTTAAATAAAAACATATAAGGTCTGACAATTAAATTTGTGAACTAATCCTAAAAAAAGTGCTGCATACCTCATTGCTAAATATCACTATAGTCACCTTCAAAGTTTGAAGTAATCACCTCGGGAAGCTATGCACCAATGCCAGTGCATAGTCCACCCTTCAAAGCAATTTCGAACTCTTTTTCTGGAATGGCTATCAGAGATATCTTCGTATGACACTTGCTGTCCTGAATGTCATTAATATGCCTCATTTTCAATATTTCCTTTATCTTTGGGTAAAGAAAAAAGTCACGGAGGCCAGATCAGGTGAGTAGGGAGGGTATTTCTTTTTTTTTTTAATTCATTTTTTAAATTCATTTTTATTGTTAGACTTATTGGGGTGACATCTGTTAGCAAGGATTATATAGGTTTCAGGCATACAATTCTACAGTGCATTGTCAACTTGATGTATAATAAGTTCACCACCTAATGTGACTTCTCTTTCCATCACCTTATATTTAGCTCCCCCCTCTTCTCCCACCCCTTCCCCTTTCTCCCCTCCCTAACCCACTTGTCCCCAAATAAACATTAAACTATTGATTGTGTCCATGGGTTATTTGTTTCTTCATTTCTTTTTTCTTTGCTTTCAGTTTTTATATTCCGCATATGAGTGAAGTCATACAGTTCTTTGTTTTTTCTGTCTGGCTTATTTCACTAAGCATGATGATCTCCAGGTCCAACCATTTCGTTGCAAATGGCAATATTTCATCTTTTCTTACAGCTGAGTAATATTCCATTGTGTATATGTACCACAACTTCTTTATCCAGTCATCTGTCGCAGGGCACTTTGGTTGTTTCCATGTTTTGGCCACTGTGAACAGCGCTGCGATGAACATTGGGGTACATAAGTCTTTGCGGACAAAGGTTTTCAAGTTCTTTGGGTAGATCCCCAGAAGGGGGATTGCTGGGTCAAATGGTAGCTCCATTCCTAATTTTCTGAGGAAACTCCACACTGCCTTCCACAGTGGTTGTACCAGTTTGCACTCCCACCAGCAGTGTACCAGAGTTCCTTTTCCTCCACATACTCTCCAGCACTGGTTATTCCTTGTCTTGTTGATAATAGCCATTCTCACAGGTGTGAGGTGTTATCTCATTGTGGTTTTGATTTGCATTTCCCTGATAGCTAATGAGGATGAGCATTTTTTCATATGTCTGCTGGCCATTTGTATATCTTCGTGGGAGAAGTGTCTGTTTAGTTCTTCTGCCCACTTTTCAATTGGGTTGTTTGTTTTTTTGTTGTTAAGTCTTATTAGTTCTTTATATATTTTAGATATTAGACCCTTATCTGATGCATTATTTGCAAAGATTTTCTCCCATTCAGTTGGCTGTCTCTTTGCCTTGTTGATGGTTTCTTTTGCTGTGCAGAAGCTTTTTAGTTTGATATAGTCCCATTCATGTATTTTTTTATTTTACTTCGCTTGCCTTTGAGGACAGGTTCATGAACTCTTCCTTGAGTCCTAGGTCTATAAGTTTAGTACCAATGTCTCCTTCTATACAGTTTATTGTTGCAGGTCTTATGTGAAGGTCTTTAATCCATTTTGAGTTAATTTTTGTATATGGAGAGAGTTCACAGCTCAGGTTCATTCTTTTGCATATGTTTTTCCAGTTTTCCCAGCACCACCTACTAAAGAGGCTGTCTTTTCCCCATTGTATGTTTTTTGCTCCTTTATCGAAAATTATTTGTCCATATATTTGTAGGTTTATTTCTGGGTTTTCAGTTCTATTCCTTTGGTCTCTATTTCTGTTCTTCTGCCAGTACCAAGCTGTTTTGACTATTGATGCTTTGTAATATAAATAGAAGTCAGGAAGTGTAATGCCACCAGCCTTATTCTTTTTATGTAGTATTGCTTTGGCAATGCGAGGTCTTTTATGGTTCCATATAAATCTAATTCTTTTATCTATTTCACGAAAGTATGATTGTGGGATTTTCGTGGGTATTGCATTAAATCTGTAGATTGCTTTGGGCAGAATGGCCATTTTCACAATGTTAAGTCTTCCTATCCATGAACAGGGATATTTTTCCACCTCTTAATGTCTGTTCCAATTTCTTTCAAAAGTGTCTTATAGTTTTCTGTGTATAAGTCTGTCACGTTCTTTGTTAAGTTAATTCCCAGGTATTTCATTCTTTTTGTTGTGATAGCAAAAGGAATTGACTCCCTCATTTCTTTTGCTGTGGATTCGTTGTTTGTATAAAGGAATGCTGTTGATTTTTGTACATTGATTTTGTATCCTGCGACTTTACTATGTTTGTTAATTGTTTCTAATAGTTTCCTGGTGCAATCTTTGGAATTTTTATATAAAGGAACATGTTATCCACAAATAGTGACAATTTGACCTCTTCTCTCCCAATTTGGATACCTTTGATTCCTTTCTCTTGCCTGACTGCTGTGGCTAGAACTTCCAGTACTATATTAAATAACAGTGGTGACAGGGGGCAACCCTATCTTTTTCCTGATTTTAGGGGAATAGGCTTTAGCTTTTCCCCATTCAGTATGATGTTAGCCGAGAGTCTCTCATATATGGCCTTTATTATGTTGAGATACTTTCCTTCTATATCTATTTTATTTAGTGTTTTGATCATAAATGGATGTTATACATTGTGGAACCTTTTTCTGCATCAATTGAAATGACCATATGATCTTTATCTTTTATTTTGTTTATGTGGTGTATCACATTGATTGATTTTCGTATGTTCAACCATTCTTGTTCTCCCGGGATGAATCCCACTTGATCATGATGTATGATCTTTTTGATGCATTGTTGTATTCTATTTGCTAATATTTTGTTCAGGATTTTTGCATCTGTGTTCATCAGAGATATTGGTCTATAGTTTTTTGTTGTTGTTGTTGTTGTCTTTGCCAGGCTTTGGTATTAGGGTAATGTTGGTCTCATAGAATGAGTTAGGAAGTATTGCTTCCTCTTCAATTTTTTGGAAGAGTCTGAGGAGGATAGGCATTAATTCTTCTTTGAATGCTTGGTAGAACTCGGTGAAACCATCTGGTCCAGGGCTTTTGCCTTTAGGGAGATTATGGATAGTCATTTCAATCTCGTTGCTATTGATTGGTCTATTTAGATTATCCAGTTCTTCTTGGTTCAGTCTTGGTAGGCTATAAGTTTCTAGAAACTTGTCCATTTCTTCTACGTTTTCAAATTTCGTGGCATAAAGTCCTTCATAATATTTTCTTATAATCCTTTGTATTTCTGTGGTATAAATGGTAATTTCTCCCCTTTCATTTCTAATTTTGGATATTTGTGTCCTTTCCTTTCATCGTTTGATTAGACTAGCCAGGGGTTTGTCAATTTTGTTGACTTTCTCAAAGAACCAGCTCTTCATTATATTATTTTTTTCTATTGTCCTTCTGTTCTCTAATTGGTTTAGCTCTGCTTTAATTTTTATTATTTCTTTCCTTCTGCTGACTTTGGGTTTTGTCTGCTCTTCTTTTTCTACTTCTTTAAGATGGGATGCTAAGTTGTTTGCTTGTGATTTTTCTTGTTTCTTAAGATAGGCCTGTAATGATATAAATTTCCCTCTTATTGCCGCTTTCGCTGTGTCCCAATAATTCTGATACGTTGTATTTTCATTGTCATTAGTTTCTATATATATTTTAATCTCATCTTTTATTTGTTTTTTTTCCAGTCTTTTTTAAATAAGCTGTTGTTTAATCTCCATGTATATGTGTTTTTTTTTCTGCTTTCTTTTTACAGTTAATCTCCAATTTCAAAGCTTTGTGGTCTGAGAATACACTTGGTATGATTTCGATCTCCTTGAATTTGCTGAGGCTACTTTTGTGTCCCTGCATGTGGTCTATTCTTGAGAAAGTTCCATGCGAAGTAGAAAAGAAGGTGTAGTCTCTTTTTGCTGGATGAAGTGTCCTGTAAATGTCAATTATGTCCAATTGTTGTAATGTGTCATTTAGAGCTGTTATTTTCTTATTTATTTTCTGTTTGGATGATCTGTCTAAGGCTGTTATTGGGGTGTTTAAATCTCCCACTATGATTGTGTATTCATCAGTTTCTCCTTTCAAGTCTGTTAGTAGTTTCTTTGTTTATTTTGGTGCATCCTGGTTGGGAGCATATATGTTGATTAGAGTCAACACTTCTTGTTGTTGCATTTTGCCTTTTATCATTATGTAATGACCATCTTTGTCTTTTACTGTCTTTTTTAACTTGAAGTTTATTTCATCAGGTATCAGTATGGCCACTCCTGCTTTTCTCTGGTTACCATTTGCTTGGAGTATTGTATCCCATCCTTTCACTCTGAGTCTGTATTTGTCCTTACAGCTGAGGTGTGTTTCTTGGAGACAGCATATGGATGCATTCTGTTTTTTAATCCAGTCTGCTACTCTCTGTATTTTTATTGTTGAGTTCAGACCATTAACATTTAGAGTGATGATCGATATGTGAGGATTTCCTGTGGCCATTACTTATTTCTTTCTTTGTGTTTGTTTGTTTGTTTGTTTGTTTTTGTTTCTTTCTTGTTGCCCCACCTTTGTTCCATTTTTCCTGATGTTTTGTTTCAGGTTGAAGAGTCTCCTTCAGTATTCTTGGAGTGCTGGCCTCGTAAAGGCAAACTCCCTCAGCTTCTGTTTGTCTGAGGAGGTTTTTATTCCACCTTCATATCTGAAAGATAATTTTGCTGGATAATTTATTCTTGGCTGGAAGTTTCTCTCTTTTAAATTTTTGAGTATTGGATTCCACTCTCTCCTGGCTTGTAGAGTTTCTGCTGAGAAATCTGATGCCAGCCTGATGGGTTTTCCTCTAAAGGTTATAGTTCTTTTTTCCCTGGCTGCCTTGAGAATTGTCTTTTTGTCTTTAGTTTTGGACATCTTCAGTACCATGTGTCTTGGAGAAGATCTGTTGGGGTCCAGGAATCTGGGGGACCTGTTTTCTTCTTGAACTTGGGTTGCAGATCTTTCCATAGGTTTGGAAAGTTCTCATCTATGATTTGTTTGAGCATGCTCTCTGTAGATTGCTCTGCCCCCTCTTCTATCCCTATTATCCTGATGCTGTTTTGTCTCATGGATTCGGATAGTTCTTGCAGAGTTCTTTCAATCCTTTAGGTTCTATATTCCCTCTCTTCCTCTTTCTGAGCTGTTTCCATGTTCTGATCTTCAATATCACTAATTCTTTCCTTCATCTGGTTGGTCCTGTTTCCTATGGCAGTTATTTCATTTCTCACTTCTTTTATCATATTATTTATTTCTCGTATTTCCGTCTCAATCTTTCTTATGTTTTGAATTTCTTTGTTAAATTGTTCTTTTTGTTCACAGAGTTCCTTTTTTATGTCATTTATATCCTTTTTTATATTATTTACCTCAGCTATGGTGTTCTGCCAATAGCTTTTCATTTCTCTCACAGCCTTTAGAATGGCTGCTTTAAATTCTCTGTCACTTAAATCCGACCCTTCCAGTTGTAACAAGCTGTCTTCTGGGTAAATTTCATGTTCTTTCTGAGGAGTTTTAGTTTTTAAGGAATTCATCCTGTCCGCTGGGTTCTTCCTCTTTGACATGAGGGCTTTATGTTCAGTGCCCAGATTATTGCTTTTGTGGTGTCTTGCTGTAGGGCAGACACTAGGTGGCACAAGTTTTGGGGGAGAGGGGGCTGTTTGTTTCTTGTTTCTGATCTCCTACTGCGTTTGGAGGCTATGCGCATATATCCTGGGGAGAGTCCAACAAAAGGTATTCCAAGGGCGGCTCTGCCTTCTGCCCTTTGCTGGGGAAGCTGTTCTGAGGCTTGTTTCTGCTGGCTCTGGTGAATGCTATCAAATCAGTCTTTCTTCCTAGCCTGATTCAGCATGTGGCTGTCTACGGGCTCACACTGCTTTCAGAATCCTGGGGTGCACGAGGATGTGCACGCTCCAGAATTCCAAAGCTGTGGGCCTGGCCTGAGACAGCAGGGTCGCCTTTGTAGCGGGCTGGGAACAGAAACTGCAGCCCTGTGTAGGTCTCCAGTGGGCTTAGAGCTGGGGTGTCATCTTTGCAGTTCAGAGTCCTTGCTCAGCCCTTCTACCACTCAAAAGTTCCAGAGGCTGGCTCCCAAACTCTGTCCCCAGCATGCATCTCCAAAGCCCAGCTCCCCGGTCTCTCCCCTCCCCCAAACTGTGCCGCTCTGAATAGTCAGCAGGGATCGTGTCCTGTTGTAGTCTGTCTTTGCTCCCTTCCCTCTCCCCGACTCGCCCCCTTCTTGCCAACCTTCAGGTGTTTACTTGCGATTTGTGGATTTCTCAACAGCCGTTTTGTCACTCAGGGTCCTCTTTCTTGGCTCCTGGACAGCTGGTCAATTGTGTTTTCTGAGAGAGGCTTTAGGGACCTCCTCTCCAGTCGCCATCTTGCCTTCTCCTCTGGGTATTTCAATATAGTTACTTGTTTACTCGCTAAAAACTCCCTCACAGACAGTGGTGTGTGAGCTGGTGCATTGTCTTGATGCAAGAGCCATGAGTAGTTGGTGAAAAGTTCAAGTTGTTTTTGTCTACCTTTTTCATGCAGCCTTTTCAGTACTTTTGAATAGTAAACTTGGCTGACTGTCCAGTTGGTACAAATTCTCTGATATCAAAAAAGGTTAGCAACATCATTTTGATTCTTGATTTATACTGACAGAACTTTTTTGGTTGTGGAGAATTGGCTGACTTCTATGGTACCCTTTGTTTCAGGGTCGTATTGGTACACCTGTGTTCCATTACCAGTGATAACATGGCACAAAACATCATCTTGCCTCGTCAAAAGGTCTTGGCAAACTTCGACTCTCCTTTGCTTTTGTTCACCTGTGAGCTCCTTCAGGACCATTTTTGCACCCACCTTTCTCATGCCAAGATTTTCAGTTAAGGTTTTCCTGTTTCTCTGTCAATGTTTACTTGGCCTGCTATACTTCTCACAGTCAGCCAATGATTATGATGCACAATTTGATGAATTTTTGCAATGTTTTTATCAGTTCTGCTCATTATTTGTCACCCTGACTTCTTTTCATCATTGACACTTTCTCTCCCCTCAGAGAAACCTTTAATCCATTTGTGTGCTGCCATTTTCTTCATAGCATTATCCCTATAAACTTGGATTAACATGTTCCTCATTTCACTTTCACTCTTGCCAAGTTTAACAAGAAATTTAATGTTTGTTGTTCTAATTCAAGTTCCAACATTGTCATGACAGCTCAAAAAGCATGCACCAAAAGTAATGAATGTCACTCAGCAAGACACCACCACATTTCAACACAAACATAGCTATGAGACACAGATACACCAAAGCTATGAAACCTTATTGAGTTGTTTGTACAGTGGTGCCAACATAAGTGTGGTGGCAAGTTTGAGAACTTAATTGTCAGACCTCATATTGTAAAATTTATAATTTATTCCCTTTATTGCTGGAAGATGTTAATAACTCTTGAGTCTACCACTTATAGAACCAACCTCAGAGAAAAATACTCCATTTAGACTGTGAAAATGGAACACTGATTACAAAACAACTCTGCATCATATCTACACAATTGATGAATGGAAAGGCAAAATGATGTATGGGAATTTGCTTTGTGTTTGTTTTCTAACACCTATTTTCTTACATCTGAGATCTGTTACCTTTTGAAAGACTTTTTCTTTGGCTTTTTTTTTCAGTTACTTACTTTTCGAGAGCCAGTGACTTTCATTTCATACACATCAATGGTATAATTTGTCCTACGTCCATAAGTGTCAAATTGGATGTTTCCAGTCATTCCTTGTACTTGCACCTGGTAGAAAGGAACATGAAAAATTTAAAAATAGCAACACATAATTGCCTTCTAGGTATCTGGAATGAGTTCTGCTAACAGATCTTGGAGTCTTGGAAAATTTTTATCTTGAATCATTGAGATATACTTGTATATTCACCACAACATGTCTGTATAGATCTTCAGTTTCTCCCCAGTATTTTCCAGGTATGCCTTTTAATTATAAAGCTTCAAGTGAGTGTGATAGGCAGTTACCTATCTGATACAGTGAGGGGCCTACCACAACTTTTTCAAGCGTCTGAAACTTCCAACATTAGTTTTTTAAGAAAGTAGCCTAAAGCATAGTCTTACCTAGGGCAATGCATTCTTCTAAACTGTGAGTTCCTTGGGGATTGTGACTGTGTCTTATCTTAGTATTTCCAATATCTGAACATAAACTGGGTTCAATAATGTAGGCTCTGGAGCTTCTTGATTTATATTCTAGCTTAATCACTTATTAACTGTATTACCTTGAATGTTTTCCTTAATACTTTTGTACCTCAATATCCTAATCTCTAAAACAATAAATCTTAGATGTACTTATCCCTCTGATTTGTTGGGAGTATTAAATGACATATACATATGTTATGAATGAATTTAGTTCTGTTTCTTGAAAGAGTTATGCATTTACCAGCAACCACAGTAACAAGGATGAGTTTTTCTTTGTATTTAACCTATTTCCAGGTATATACAGGTAGAAAAGAACTAGGCCATAGAAGGATAATCCATAGACCAATGAGGTGGGTTAAGTCTAAATAATCAGGAATATGGAGTACTAGATAAGAAAGCAAGAGATACTGAAATAGATTGAACACCTATTTGGGATTCCAAATGCAGATTCATGTATGCCACAATTTTTCCTGGATCTGAGCCCAGTATTATAAGTGAAAAAGAGACTATTTCTGCTGGGTGGAGAGGTTTCCTTACCTACTTTACAGTTCAAATATACTGTATTAAAGACTATAAATATGCCAATATTGTTATGTACTTGATTACTCATCTGGTGAGTAAGGAATTTGCTTAAAAAAAGAATCTCATTTTCCTATGGTAAAAGGATGGAATACTTTTTCATCACTTATTGAAAATAACAAGCTGTTAAGTAAGTTAGAAGTGGTAACAGGCTTGTGCTGCAGAAAGAAAAATGATGGCAAATATTGGGGAACATCCTTTTAAGGGAAGAGGGCTTGTTCAATACCAACTGGAAAATGGAGTTTCTGTTGAAGGAGAAATACTTCAACGTGACTTTCTGAAGATGAATGATTGTCCTACTGACCTAACAAACCTAAGCACTATTGTCAGCTTAGGCTTGCAGAGGTGATGTCACACTTATAGTTAAAGAAGAGGTCCTTTGTTGAGATAGTAATTACTTATCCAGTAGGATGCATCTGGTGCATTCTGTGATGCATGAAGGGTTCTTTACAGTCTATTTTGAACATTGAATTCTAGGATAGGAAAGGCAGAGAACTAGTATAGGACCTTATTAAGAAAAACCTTCATTACTGAAAAAAGTAAAGGTTTCATGTCTCATTAAAAATTGTATATACCTAAAGATCCAGTCTATTTAAACATGATTTACAAACTGAATGACATTCTAGGTATGCTCAAGTGATTCCAGAGCCCTGAATAGAACCTTTGGTGAGCAGAAGTAGAATTGTGTTACCATTCAGAGAGAAGTTTATTTTTAAGAATGTGAATGCCAGTGGCAGTTTCTCACCATACAATCTGGAATCCTTCCTTTAATTCTTCCTGTCCCCACTCCCATCTACATTAGTTGCTTATCCTTTGGGTTACCATCGCATCTTCTATAGAACTTAACTATAACATTTTCATTATCTATATATGTATTTCTATCCCTCCCTACTCAAGTGGATGGATTTCAGGATAAGAGACATTTTCTGGGTTCTCAGCAACTATTACAAAGTCTGGATAGTGGATGTGCTCAATAAACGTTTACTGAACAAGTGGACATGTCTCAATGACTTAAAATTGTCACATGTTTTAGTGGACCAAGCTGAGGGTGAAATTTGCATTATTTGTAGATTGTGAGGAAAATTATTACCCAATTTGCAACTGGCTTTAAGGTCTTTAAAAGCATCTGTTTATATATTAACAATTTAAATGTGGACTTTCCTCATCTTATTTCATGTTTGCAGACTAATTTGGAGCCTGCAACATAGTTGTTGGTGCTCAGTAAATATTTATTAAGTGAATAGTGTACTTAGTTATTTACTAAAACAGGCTCCTCAGGAGCCTCTATCAGGCAATGATTTTGTTTGCCAGATTTCTTTGAAGGACGTGAATGATTTATTGAGCAACAGCTATATGCTAGTCACAATGAGGGATGCTTTTACAACATGCATTCTCACTTTCAATTAAGTCAAATAGGATTTCTCTTAATAGAGTAAAACCTTTAGTACTTCAGACCATCCTCCCTTGCAGTCCCTCCGAACAGTGGAGTTTTACTGAGCATTTATTACAAGGGATCATCTACTATTGGAAAAGGATGATACTTTTCAGTCTCTAGAGCAATAGGAAGAGGTTGGCCTGTAGAAAGAGATTTTCAAAGTGAGTCAACTACACAAATTCTTTTGGTTGAATTTTTGATTATTGGGGACTGGGGAAAAACATTACTTACCTGGCTGTTAGCTTGAACTTTATCAGTAAATTACACATTCAGAAACTATTTGTGCAATAGTATGATCAATATAACTTTTTTATAGTCAAATTAATTTTTTGTCTTTCACTTTCATAGCCAGTTTTGTATTTGAGGAAGATGATTGTTTATTTCATGAATGGGGAGTCAATTGGAGATGTTGGAACTTGTCCCTTGAGATTTTGTTGATGAAAATTCCTTTTGATCACTTGGGGGAGTTTTGTATTTCACTCCTCATTATGTTTCACCTGACAATACAAACCTTGTAACTTCTATGAAGGTTCAATTTAATTAACTACTCTTCAAAATTTTTCTGCGCTACTTCCATAAAACCATACTTAGGGCATTTGTTAGGGAATTGACATATGACATAAGAATCTTCATGGTGGGAGAATGAGTCATAGCTAGTTCTTGGAGAGAGACACAAGGGCTACTAACCTTTTTTGAATGAATGCATCCAATTTGGCAAATTGAAGGCAGCAGTAAAAGAGCCAACTACACAAAAGGATGCATGTTATAAGATCATGAAAAATTCTTTGTTGCTGGGTTGCGTACAGAATTATCTTATTGCTTATCTCTGTTTATTTTGATGTTCCAAACATCAGGATAATTAAATAAGTAGTAATAAGAGAGCCTTGTACTCTTGAAGGCTCATTTTAATGCATACAGGCACATGTAGCATAAAGTAAAATATTCAGGAAAGACCCCTTACTTGCAAAGGTACAATGAATGGGTGATGCTGCTCCTAGTTTAAATAAATAGATTCTGTTAAAAGGACACTGCTTGAAGCCTTAAATTATCTGTCCTGTATATACTAAAAACTATTTTCCTATTTGAGTCCCTGTACTTTAAGCTTTTTCTTTGGAGAATTGGGGAAAGGTTCTTAAGCAGGCCTGCAAATGGATCATGTTTCTGCATTTCACCATGTAGAATAGTATAAAGATTCTTCTTTTTTTTTTGGTGGTTCCCTGGCTGGGAATCAAACCTAGGCCATGGCGTTGAGAGCACTGCAGCCTAGCCACTACACCATCAGGGAACCCTAAAGATTCTTCTTGACAACAGAAATACTATCACACTGACTCAGTTTCAAAGTCCATCCAGACTAATAATTTGTCTTATGAGCCAGCAGATTTTGTTGTTTTCTGTAATGTCTACCTTGAAGTTAGAAGATTCCTATAAAATATCCCAGTCCCTCTAGTAACATATTTCTGGAAAGTTTGAATTTTTGAAGCTATTTAAATCATCAATCTATAACTTTTGATGGTACTGAGTTTGATTTACTACTTACAGTGTTTCTCAGAACTAAATGTTCACTTGTCTTAAATTCACCATATTTTTTAAGTTTCAAGGCAGAATCTCTAGTTTTAAATTTCTAGATTTTAGTGAACAAATATTTCTACTCATATTTCTGCACACTCTGACATTCTGTTGAGTTTGATCCTATTCCTTTTAGTATGTCTTTTCTCAAGATTGAGGTCTTATTCTTTTGTGTCTTTGTAAAGTGCCCCACCCCGATAATATATTATGGTTTTACCATTTTTAGAGCTCTCTCGATATCAATTCCTTGACTCCAGGGCACAGCAGGATTTGCTAAGCAGTCTCCAGCACTACCTCTCCGGGATACATCCACTCGCTGCCTCCTCAGATAGCGGAAAGCTTCTGCTATGACCAGTATTGCATCATGTGTCAATGCAGATGTATACTGAAACAGATATATAGAAAACAAGATATCATGACAAATGATGTCCTCAAAACTTGCCTTGTTCCCTATCATTTTCATTTATCTCCACCTTTTGCTCTAAGAAGTTACCCTATTAATTATTTGAATCAAGAGATCTCTCTGGGCAAGCCTGATTTTGATTCATTCTAGAATAATGTCTCTCACCTCATGTGTGCACATGTTAAGATTATTAAGATCATATGGTTCAAGGAAATCTCTCTCTTGCTCTAAATACTGTGTTTTGTGTTGAGTGAGTGACTACTAAAAGGCCATATCCTTTATAGAGAAAGAAATAAGTGTGATGTTACAGGATGGCATATGTAGATTAGAGAGAAAATAGCATATCCTAAAGCAAGACTGGGTTATTGATGTTTGTAATAGAAAATTCAGATCTGGTGTATACTTAGGGGAAAATAGAAATAGCTAAGTTAGACAGCTTGAAATTAATTTGCGGGGAAGCATTAATCATTTCTGTCCGGGCCATGTTTCTGGTGAACTAGGACATCTGGCCAGCAATAAATCAGTTTTTGTTTCCTGGGTGAAGCTAGAACAAAAGCTGGCTCTTGATTGTAGAAAATTACAATTGTTACTGGATATTAAATCTGTTGTCAATTTACAGGCAATACTTCATGATGCTCACTCTTTTACGCAAGAACACTTACATTCTATTCCTTGGATATATTGGTATGTTCTACTATGGATGGTGCCAGTCACTTAATACAGGGGATTGGAATATCTGCAATTTGACATGGTGGATGCCTTTTCATTAAATGAATCAGTGTTTGATTAAAATAAGCTAGCTTCTGCTTTGTGAGGGTGACACATATTGGTAGAATATAGAACTCTTTTTTTTAAAGCAAATGTTCTATATAGAGTTTTCTCTATATATAGTATGTCAAAATATAATTGGGAGTGAATACATCATCATCTTTATCACTGCCAATTGACTTTTATGACTTTTTAATGTTACTGTTCTTTCAGAAGCAAATCATCAAGTATTACCGTAATGGGGACATAAGTTCCTTCATGAAAAATTTTTTTGTGTTTGTCCAACCTAGCAGCACATAAAGACAACAAGGTGGTGTTTGTTTTTCCTCACTGACAGCATTAAATTATCAGTGATTTTAATGTAGTCCTTTTCAAGCCATGCCAAAAAATGTTATTTAATTTTCTACTTTTTCAGCTTCTCCTTACCAATGTGTGAGCATGTTTTTAAAAAGCCCAAGAAGGAAATGTTCATAAAATATAGAATAACTTAAGCATCAGTATTTTAATGTCTAAACAATTTTATTTACTAATTTGAAATATTGTACACCATTTTTTTAAAGTGAGCTTTTCTGTCTGATTGATATAGAGCAAGGTTCCACAATGGTTAGTACTAAGCAAAAGTAACCTGTATGTTCTAAGGATTTCTTTAAATACTCTATTTTCTTAAGTTATTTAGAAAGTTTTACTTATAAACTTTCAAAGTTCTTCTCAGCAGATGCTAATAATTTTACATTACACATACCATGAGTTATCAATAGATAACCCAGAGCTGAGATTGTCTTCCTTCTCTTTTGCACAACCTCTACAACTTCTGAGAAGGCATAAACTATTCTATAGCAGCCCTTTCATACTTTTACCCTTGTTTATTTTTTGTGTACCTAACAAAGTGCCTGACATATTGTAAGTATATCCTAAAATACAAAAGAAGTAAAAATCTCTTCTCTACTTATTACCTGCTAAATCTAAGCATAGGGAAGCAGTGAATAGGCAGTTTCATGAAAATCTAAATTTGTATAAGCTCATCTAAATGTAGTGGATAGATTTAGTACATAAAAATGATTTGAATCATCAAGGAAAAACAGATCAAACCCAGAGTGAGATATTACCTTATACTTGTTAGAATGGCTATTATCAAAAGAACAGAAAATAATAAGTATTTGGGAGGATGTGGAGAAAAGGAAACCCTTGGTGCACTGTTGGTAGAAATGTAAATTGGTACAGCCACTAAGAAAAATTGTGGAGTTTCCTAGTTTCCTCAAAAAATTAAAGAGAACTACCATACAAACCAGCAATTTCATTTTTGGATATTTATCTGAAGTAATAAAATCACTACCTAGAAAGAATATCTGAACTCCCCAATTTCACTGAGGCATTATTTACAATAGCCAAGACATGGAAACACCCAAAGTGTCAATTAAAGGATGAATGATAAAGAAAATTATATATATACGCATTTTAAGAAAGAAAAAAAACTGAATTAAAATAGTAATACTCAATATATATTGATAACAAAAGATGAATACAAGTCATGTTTGACTTCTGCAGTTACAATAGGTGATCAACGTAGTTACCATCAGTATCCAGACACTTCTGATTACAGCAAATTACTGCTTGAACAATGTCGACCAAACTGTCCACTTGTATCCCTGTGTATGCTGTTTCATTTTCTTCAGTACCATAAGTGTAGCTGGTTTTCTACAGTACACCACATCCTTTAAGGTCCCTCATAGGTAGAAGTCAAGGGGTGTTAAGTCAGGAGAACATGAAGAAAACTCTAACAATGTTCTTGAATTACAAATACCACTTCAAAATGGTCTTGCAGTCCTTGAACAACTGAGCTTCTGCCATTTTTTTGACCGTTCTGCCTGTTTCATGATGATGCTAGCATTCATTTAATTAATGCCATCTTTTGAGTAAATGTCATACTACACATTGCTACCATAACTCAATTCAACTTTGAAAAGTAACACATAGATAACATCTATTAAAATGTATACACATTTTTTGGCCTTTGAGTGTGTGTGTGTGTGTGTGTGTGTGCATTTATATATTTGCATGTGTTTATATATCAAGGTCTGTCCATAAAGTATCCAGCCTGTAATATGAAATGTATATATAAAATGGGATATTTTTGAGCTGGATTTTTTCCAAACTGTGTGTGTGTGTGTGTGTGTGTGTGTGTGTGTGTGTGTGTGAATATTATTGAGCCATAAAAAAGAAAGTAATACTGCTATTTGGGGCAGCATGTATAGACCTCGAGCACCTCTGCTAACTGAAGTAAGTGAGACCAAGACATATACTGTGAATTCTCACTTATACATGGAATCTAAAATACTTGAACACATAGAAGTAGAGAACAGGTTGGTGGTTGGAACAGGAAGCAGGTGGTGGATGGAAGAGATCAGTGAAAGTGGTCAAAAGGTGTATACCAACTTCCAGTGATAAGAAAAATAAGTCCTGGGGATATAATATATAACATGGTGACTACAATTTTATTGTATTTTTAAAAGTTGCTAAGAGAGTAGATCTTAAATGTCCTCATCATAAGAAAAAAATTGTATAAAAAGAAAACATTATGACTATGGTGGTGATGGATGTTAAATAAACTTATGGTGGTAATCATTTCATATATATATATATATATATATATATATATATATATATAATCATATATATCAAATCATTATGTTGTACACCTAAAACTAACAAAATGTTATATATCAATTATAATCTTAACAACAAAATAAACATCATAAAAATACTTGACTACAAAGAATGCATCACAGAGATTGTGCCCATATTTACTGAAACATAAGGATACCTGATCTGACCATTCAACAGAATGTTTTAAAATGGGACTGTCCTAGAAAAATCTGGTATGTTTACTATAGACACTGAAGCTACAGAACACTTAACTAGTGAGTAGCTTAAATGAATGAAAAAATTATGTTTAACTTGCAACATTTCTAGAACATGCCAACTGTATAACATCTTACTTGTATTATGTTCTGATGTGACCCATTCAAAGTGGACTTACATAGATGATACAAATTGTGTCTCCTTGGTCTGTGTCCTGATTATTCTCCCTTATTCTGGTTTTTAAAAGGTTTTTATAAAAATATACTTTAAGTACAATATTATATTGGTTTCAGGTGTATACAATAATTATTCAAATTTATTTACCTAAAAAAGTGATCACCATGATAAGTCCAGCAACCATTTGACACTGTGCCACACTATCACACTAATATTGATTGTATTCCCCATGCTACACATTACATCTCCATTACTTTTTTTTTTTTTAACATTTATTTGGGTTACATTGGTTAGTAAAAGTTACATAGGTTCCAGGTGTACAGTTCTACAATACATCATCCAAGTGTTGCAATATGTGTTCACTACTCAGAGTAAGTTCCCTTTTCCTCACCATATATTTGAGTCCCTCTCTTTCCTCCCCCACTCTCCTCCTCCCTTAACCTCAGGTAACCACTAAACTATTGGCTGTGTCCATGAGTTTTTGTTTCTTTGTTGCTTCCAGCTTTATGTTCCATATATGAGTGAAATCATATGGTCCTTTGTTTTCTCTTTCTAGCTTATTTTACTTTGCATAATGGTGTTAAGATTCATCCATGTTGTCATAAATGGCCCTGTTTTATCTTTTCTTATGGCTGAATAATATTCCATTGTGTATATGTACCACACCTTTTTTATCCAGTCATTTATCAAAGGACACTTTGACTGTTTCCATGATTTGGCTACCGTGAATAGTGTTGTGATGAAGATTGGGCTACATATATCTTTGCAGACTAAGGTTTTCAAATTTGGGGGATAGATACCCAGAAGTGGAATTGCCAGTTCATATAGTAACTCTATTGTTAGGTTTTTGAAGAACCTCCATACTGTTTACTATAGTGGTTGAACCAGTTTACATTCCCACCAGCAGTATGAAAATTCCTTTATCTCCACACCCTCTCCTATACTTGTTGTTTTTTTGTTTTGTTGATAATAGCCATTTTAACAGGTGTAAGGTGGAATCTCATTGTGGTTTTGGTTAGCATTTCCCTAATAGCTAGTGAAGTTCAGCATTTTTTCATATATCTCTTGGACATTTGTGTATCTTCCTGGGCGACAATAACTTTGATATGTTGTATTTTTATTGTCATTAATTTCTAAGTAGTTTTAAATCTTTTCTTTTGTTTCTTTTTTAATCCAGTCATTATTTAATAATATGTTTCTTAATCTCCACATATGTTTTTTTCCGCTTTCTTTGTGCGGTTAATCTCCAATTTCATAGCTTTGTGGTGTGAGAATATACTTGGTATGGTTTCAATCTTCTTGAATTTCTTGAGGCTAGTTTTGTGTCCCAGCATATGGTCTATCCTTGAGAATGTTTTAAGTGCATTAAAAAAGAATGTATAGTCTTGTGTTATAGGACGGAGTATCCTGTAAATGTCAATTATGTCTAATTGCTGTAATGTATCATTTAAAGCTGATACTTTTTTATGTATTTTCCATTTGTATGATCTGTCCACGGTTGCCACGGGGATGTTCAGGTCCCTTATGATAGTTGTGATTTTCTCAGTTTCTCCTTTTTGATTTGTTCACAGTTGCTTTGTAAATTTTGGTGCTTCTTGATTGGGGGCATATATATCAATGAGGGTCATGTTTTCTTGTTGTTGTATTGTTCTCTTTATCATTATGGAATGTTTTTCTTTGTCTCTTTTTACCTTTTTTATCATGAAGTCTGTTTCATCAGATAAAAGTATGGCTACTCTTGCTTTTCTCTGAATACCGTTGGCTAGTAGTATTGTTTTTCACCCTTTCACTTTGAGTCTGTGTTTGTCCTTGGGGTGAGATATGTCTCTTGGAGACAGCATATGGATGGGTTTTGTTTTTTAATCCAGTCTGCTACTCTGTGCCTTTTTATTGGTCAGTTCCCTTGATTTACATTTAGTGTGATGATTGATATATGAAAATTTTCTATGGCCATTTTATCTTATGCTTTTTGATAGCTCAGTGTCTTCATTTCTTCTTTGCTTTCTTCTCACTGCCAGTTTTTTAAATTTGATAGTGTTCTACGATTTTCCCTTCTGTTTCCTCTTTATTTATTTATTTTTGTTATGTGTGTTAGATCTGAGGTTTTTTTTAAGTTATCATGAATTTTGTGAAAAAGTTTTATATATGCAGTGGCTCCTCTTCTTAAGCATGTTTTTCATTTCCATTGTCTTTTGGAAATTTAAATCTTTCCTTCCTTCCTTTTTATGTTTTTGTCATCCCACTTTTCCCCATTTATTTTGAATTTTTATTCCAGGTCAAATAGCATCCTTCAGTATTTCCTGAAATTCTGGCCTCGTGCTGGAGAATTTCCTCAGCTTCTGTATGTCTGAACAGGTCTTCAATCCTTCTTCGTATCGAAAGTATAACTTTGCTGGATAGATTATTGTTGGCTGGTAGTTCCTCTCTTTCAATATTTTGAATACGTGGTTTCATTCCCTGCTGGCTTGTAGAGTTTCTGCTGAGAAGTCTGATGATAGCCTGATGGGCTATTTTAAAAGGTTATATTTTTTTCCTCCTGGCTTCCTTGAGAATTCTTTCCTTGTCTTTGATTTTTGACATCTTCTGTATAATGTGTCTCAGAGAAGGTCTACAAAAATTCAGGTAGCTGGGGGTCCTGTTTTCATTTTGAATTTAGGGTTCCAGTTTTTTCCATAGGTTTAGAAAGTTCTCATATTTGTTTGAGGAAGCTCTCTGTAGAATTCTGTTCTGCCCCTTCTGGTATTTCCATTATTCTAATGTTGCTCTTTCTAATGGAGTCAGATAGTTCTGATAGAGTTTCTTTCTTTCTTTCTCTTTCTTTCTTTTCTTTCTTTCTTTCTTTCTTTCTTTCTTTCTTTCTTTCTTTCTTTCTTTCTTTCTGACTCTCAAATCTCTCTTTTCTACTTTCTGTGACATATCCATATTTCTATTTTCAATATCACTAATTTTTCCCTCCATCCACTTCATCCTGCATCTTATGCTAGTTATCTTATTTTTCATTTCTTTATTGCATTGATTATATCAGAATTTGTATTTGATCTATTTTCTGAGATTTTTAACTGTGTCTGAGTACTCTGTCAGCATTCTTTAATCTCTCTGAGTATTTTCAGAATTGCAGCCTTGAATTCTGTGTCATTTAGATAACATATTTCCAAATCTGTATGTGTCTTTTCTGCAGAGTCTTCACATTCTTTCTGAGAAGACTGCTACCGAATGTACTCACTGATGAGGATGGGTTTTTTGTTTGTTTGTTTGTTTTTTGCCTGGGCTTAGGAATTTTTCCCTGGCCGGTATGAAGAGGTCTTTCTTTCATTTTCCAGTTTTTGTTGCTGCAGCATCTTACAATATTTTCTCTTGGTCATTTGATGTTCTCATTCTGAAAGCTTTCCCAGAAGGTGGGCCTCTCTTCCCTGATCCAGTCACTATGGTCTTGATGCGCCTCCTCCCTGGCAGGATGTGTTGGGCAATAGCATTCCATGCCTCTGAGATCAGTGCAGGCAGAAGCTGCTGCTCCTGTGGTTTACAGCTTCCCTGAGCCCATCTGCTGTTTTCTGTGGGAGCAGGGTTTGTTGAGAAAAGTGCAGGTTTGTAGCACAGGGTTATGGCGGTTTGCTGTTTGCATAGCAGGCACTGGTTGGAGCTGAGGGGGCAAGCTTTGAGAGAGCATTAGGAGAAGCAGCCAGGCACTATGTCCATAGTTTCTACCTGGTGGTTAGTGCAGTGTGGGTTACAGTTGCTGTGTGTCCTGGGTTCACTCCCCTGGGAACTGACTCAGCCGTATCACAAGATTGTTCCTCCATCAGGAATGCCCCAGCAGGACAGGCACACACTGTTGGCTCCGCTTTTCTCCTGAACCTTCGTTTTGTCCAAGATTGTGTTTTGGACAACATTTGCATGGTTGCATGGTTGCTGGCTCTTAGTTTCAAGATCTGAGGGGTGATTTGTGGTCGAGTCAGCACTGTGGCACCTGTTAGCTCCTTGCTTCCAGTGCAATGGGTTCTGGCCCCCAACTCAGCATTTGTATTTTGGCTCTCGGCTGTTAAGTGCACCACATTCTGGCTGGGGCCCTATATTCACTTGGGGTAGTTCAGGATGCTTTTGTTCAGGCCATAACCTGTCCAGAGCATGCCACCTTGGTTGAGGCCCTAGCATGTCTTAGCTTAGACTTGGGCTTTAACTTGCTTATGGCCTCACAGGGTTTCAGCTGCCCACGCCTCTCAACCTCCAGCCCACCCAGGATTGTGCTGCATTTTGGCCCGTGTCCCCAGGATTGCACCTTGCTCTTTCTTCTGCCAGCCCTGGGTCACAGCGTGCAACCCTGTTTCAGGACTGCTCCCTTCCTTTTCTTTTTTTTTTGTCAATGTGTGGATTTCTCAGCTAAGACTGTGTCACTTGTTGAATTTACCTATTTAATTTGTACTTTGCAAGAGAGGCTCCAAGAATCTTCTCTCATGTTGCCATCTTGATACCTCCTTCTCCTACTTACTTCTTTTATACCTGAAAATTTGAACCTCTTCTTCCCTTTCAAACCCTACCATCTAATTTTTAAAATTTTCAAACACTGTTGACATTTAAAATTATTTTATATTAGTTTGAGGTGTAAAGTATAGTGGTTAGACATTTATATAGTTTAAGAAGTGATCCCCCTGACTAGTCTACTACCCACATGGCACTATACATTGTTATTACCATATTATTGACTACATTTCCTATGCTTTACTTCACATACCCAGGACTATTTTTTAACTACCAATTTGTACTTCTTAATGCCTTCACCTTTTTCACCCTGACCCCCAAACCCCTCCCATCTGTCACCCTGAGTTATATAGTACCCATGTGCCACCATATATCATTATTACAATATTATTGACTATATTTCTTATACTATACCCTACATTGACATGACTGCTTTATAATGATGAATTTGTACTTCTTTATCTCTTCCTCTTTTTCATGCAACCTCTTGTTATCCTTCCATTTGGATAACAAGAAAAGGTTCTCTGAATTTACAAGTTTGTTTTTGTTTTGTTTATTTTGTTTCTTTTAGATTTCACATATAAGCAAAATCATATTGCATCTGTCTTTCTCTGTTGACATACTCCACTCAATACAATACCTTCCAGGTACACCCATGTTGTCACAGATGACAAGAACCCATTCCCTTCCCTGGTCGTCGAGCAATATTCCATTGTGTATATATGTGTATATATATATATATATATATATATATATATATATATATATATATCACCTACTCTTTATCCATTCATCCATTGATGAACACCCAAGCTGCCTTCACATGTTGGCCATTGAAAACAATGTTGCAATGAACATATAGATGTACACATCCCCTGAAAGTAGCATTTGGGATTCCTTGGATAAATACCTGAAAATGTGGTTACTGGGTCTTTCTTTGTCTCTTCTTATAGCTTTTGTTTTAAGGTCTATTCTGTCTGGTACAAGTATTGGTACCCGAGTCTTTTTTTTTTTTGTATCCAGTTTCATGAAGTATCTTTTTCCCATTCTTTCATTTTCAGTCTGTGTATGTCCTATGATCTGAAGTAAGTTTCTTGTAGGGAGAATATGTAAGGTTCTTATTTTATTATCCATTCAGTTACTCTATCTTTTGTTTGGAGCAGTTAATCCATTTCCATTGAAAGTAATTATTGATAGATAATTACCTATTGCCATTTTATTATTAATATTTTTGAGATCTATCTATCTATCTATCTATGTAATTTTAAAGAAGTTCCTCTAAGATTACTTGTAATTCTGGTTTGGTGTTGGTGAATGCCTTTAGCTTTTACTTGTCTGGGAAGCTCTTTATCTGACCTTTGATTCTAAATGATAACTTTGCCAGGTAGAGTAATCTTGGTTGTAAGTCCTTGCTATTCACTACTTTGAATATTTCCTGCTAATCTCTTCTGGCCAGCAAAGTTTCTCTTGAGAAAGCAGCGACAGTCTCATGGGAGTTCCCTTGCAGGTAACTAACTGCTTTTCTATTGCTGCTTTTAAGATTCTTTCTTAGCCTTTTAATTTTGGCAATTTAATTATGATGTGTCTTGGTGTGGCCCTCTTTGGTTCATCTTGTTTCAAACCCTCTACTCTTCCTGGGCTTGTATATTTATTTCCTTTGCCAGGTTAGGAATGTTTTTCATTATTATTTTTTTAAAATAGATTTTCAATTCCTTGCTCTGTCTCTTCTCTTTATGGTATCCTTATGATGTGAATTATGCAATGTTTGATGTTGTCCCAGAGGACCCTTAAACTGTCCTCATTTTTTTTTTTTTGGATTCTTTTTCTTTTTGCTCTTTTGATTAGGTGTTTTCTACTACCTTATTATCTAAATTACTGATTTGATCCTCTGGTTCATCACATCTACTGATGATTTATTATTCATTTCAGTTATTGTATTCTTCATTTCTGACTGGTTCTTTTTTATGTTTTTTATTTCTATTTTTATGTTTTCTATATTTTTTTGAAGTTCTCTCTGAGATCAGTGAGGATCCTTGTCACCACTGTTTTGAACTCTGCATCTGGTAGATTGTTTGTCTCCCCCTTTTTTTTTTTTTTTTTTTTTTTTTTTTTTTTTTTTTTTTTTTTTTTTTTTTTTTTTTTTTTTTTTTTTTTTTTTTTTTTTTTTTTTTAGTTCTTTTTCTAGAGCTTTGTTCTGTTCTTCTATTTGGGGCAAATTTTCTTTTTGTCTTTTGGATGTCTTTATTTATTCACATATCAGATTAATAATTTAAAAATTGCATGAGGTTTAAATAAATATGTGCATATAAATTTCTTAGAATAGTGCTCATGATAACATATTTTGTGTTGATCACTCTAATAATAATATATTTTACAAATTTTCCAACTACATTTGACACACAATATTAGTTTCATATGTATGATGTAGTGATGAGTCATTTATAACTTACAAAGTCATCACCTCAATAAATATAGTGCCCATCTGACACCATACATATTTATTACAATATGGGTAGTATTGATTGTATGTCCCATGCAGTCTTTACATCCCCGGGATTATGAATTTTTACTTCTCAGTCTCTTCCTTTTTTCACCAACCCCTCCATCTGACAATTATCAAAATGTTCTCTGTATCTGAATCTGTTGATGTTTCTTTTGTTTATTTTGTTCTTTAATAAGTGAAATCATATAACTTTGTCTTTCTTTGTCTGGTGTACTACACTCAGCATGATGTTCTTTAGGTCCAACCAGGTTGTTGCAGGTGGCAAAATTTCATTATTTTTTATGACTGAGTAATATTCCACTGTATATTTGTACCACCTCTTCATTTTTTTTATATTCAGTATGATTTTATATTAATTTTAGGTGCATAGCCTAGTGGTTAGACATTTATGTAATTTAAGAAGTGATCTCCCTGATTAGTTTAATACCCACCTAGCACTATACATAGTTATTACCATATTATTGACTATATTCCCTATGCTTTACTTTAAATCTCCATGATTGTTTCATAATTATCAATTTATACTTTTTAATCCCTTCAACTCTTCACCCTGCCCTCAATCCACTGTCTACTATCACATCAACAAATCTAATACCCACCTGATACCATAGATAGTTATTACAATATTATTGACTATATTCCTTATGCTATACCCTACATCCCCTTACCTACTTTGTGAAAACCACTTTGTATTCCTTAACCCCTTCCCCTTTTTTACCCACACCCCTAATCTCCACTTTCATCTGGCAACCATAGATTCCCCATATAAGTGAAATCAAATTATATTTGTCTTTCTCTGTCTGACACTCCACTCAGTACAATAACCTCCATGTCTTTTATTGGAGCTTTTAGTCTAATTAAATTGAAAGTAATTGCTGATAGATATGCAGCTTTTGTCACTTTATTATTCATAACTTTGCTTTATTATTATTATTATTATTATTTTATTTTAAAGTAGTCCTTTTAACATTCCTTGTAATTCTGGTTTGGTGGTAATGAACTCCTTTAACTATATCTTGTCTGGGAAACTCTTTTTTTTCTGTCCTTTGATTTTGAATGATAGCTTCATTGGGTAAAGTCATCTTAGTTGTAGGTCCTTGCTTTTCCTCACTTTGAATATTTTCTGCCACTCTCTTCTAGTCTGCAAAGTTTCTGTTGAGGAATCAGTTGACAATCTAATGAAAGCTCCTTTATAAGTTACTAGTTTCTTTTCTTCTTCTGATTTTAAGGTTTTATCTTTGTCTGTAACATTTGGCATTTTAATTATAATGTGTTTTGGTGTGGGCCTATTTGGGTTCATCTTGTTTGGAACTCTGCGCTTCTGGGCTTGTAAATTTATTTTCTTCACCAGATTAGGGAAGTTTCCAGTCATTATTTTTTCAAAGAAGTTCTCAATTCTTTGCTTTCTTTCTTTTCTTTCTGGTACTCCTATGATATGAATGTTGTTACATTTGATGTTGTTCCAAATGCCCCTTAAACTATCCTTATTTTTTCCTCTTTGGATTCTATTTTTCTTTTTGTAGTTCTGATTGGATGTTTTCTGCTATCTTGTCTTCCAAATTGCTGATTTGATCCTCTGCTCCATCTAGTCTGCTGATGGTTCCTTCTATTGCATTCTGAATTTCAGTTATTGTATTCTTCATTTCTGCCTGGTTCATTTTTATGGTTTCTATGTCTTTCTCTACGCTTGCTATCTCTCTGTTGAAGTTTTTACTAAGTTTCTTGAGCATCCTTACAACCATTGTTTTGAGCTCTGTATCTGATAGTTTTCTTGCCTCTATCTCATTTAGTTCTCCAGGAGTTTTCTGCTGTGTTTTTACTTGAGACATATTTCTTTGTTTCCTCATTTTGGATGCCTTTCAGTGTTTGTTTCTATATATTAGATAGATTTCCTATATCTCCCAGTATTGCTGGATAGCCTTATGTAGTGTGTGCCCTGTGGGGACCTGGCACTATCTTCCTGGTCACTTGCACTGGTTGCTCCTGTACATTCTGGTTTGGTGCCAGTGCTGTGCCTGAAGCTACTCAGTAAAAGTCTCAGAGCACACTGATGCTGGTTGCTACTTGCCTGGTGCCTGTGAACTTTGATAGTTTTCCAAGAAAGATTGCAATGTAGATGGGCTGGCTGCTCACCAGAGAAAGTGCCACTGGTATTGCTGAAGTTGGGTGGGGTGGGGTTCCAGTGAGTCAGCAGGGTGGAGTGAGTGGAGTTCACCAGACCAATCAGGTTCATATTTGGCCATGTGGTAGTGGGGTCAATACAGAAAAGATGGTGCCCAGTAGCCAGTTGCATGGGAGGAGGACCCATTCAAGAAAAATGGCAACTGTTCTCCAGCCCTTGCCCCAAAGCTACACATCTCAGTCTGCCCCCCATATGCCTCTAATGTCCCCTGAGTCACTGTCTCTCTCCTGGAGCCCAGGGTGAGTACCTGTAAGTGACTGTGTCTGGCCCTTTAAGAAAAAGTCTAGGTTTTTTAAAGCCTTCTGTCCCCACTGGACAGTTGAAGTCCTCACTGTTTTTCGTCGTCAGATAGATGTTTTGGAGCTCCTCTTCCCAGCACCAGTGCTCTGGGCTAGAGAGCCTGGTGTGGGGCTGGGTTCTCTTATTCCTCCAAGTGGAACCTCTGCAGCTGAGATATCCTTCCTGATTCTCTACTGCCAGTGGAGGTTTGGCTGGTTTTGTGTCTTTGACCCTCCTACTAGTCTTGATGTGGCCTCCTCTTCTTTGTATCCTTGGTTATAAAACTTCTATTCAGCTAGACTTCAGATGGTTCTTCAGGTTAATTGTTCTATGGTTTAGCAGTAATTTTAATGTGTTCACAGAATGAAGCAGGCATGGTGTTTACCTACTCTGCCATCTTGGATCCTTAGGGAAAAGATTTTTTTTGTCTTTCTATTTCGGCTCCCTTCCTGTGTTTGTTTCTATGTATTACATAGGGCTGCTATGTTTCCTGGCCTTAGAAGAGTGGCCTTATATAGTAGGTGTGCTTTGGGGCTCAGTAGTACAATCTCCTTGGTCACCTGAGCTTGGTACTCCAGGTATGTAATTTTGGGTGTTGTGTGTGCCCTCCTGTTTTAGTTGAGTCTTGGTTGCTGTTTGCATGTCAATGAGAGAGATTGACCCTCAGGCTGATTGGTTGTGAGGATTGGCCATGACTACAGTGGAGGAGCCCTTGTGCAGGAGCTGACCCTACAGAGCAGGATTCACTTTAGCAGGGCTTTGATGGCTTCCCAGTCTGCACTTTGGGTGTGTTGTCCCCAGAGGCAGCCATGTGATGCTCTAGTTGGGTCTGATGCTGGCCACTGGGTATGCCAGCTTTAGGGACTCCTGGAAGGGGATCCACTGCAAGCCATATTCAACTGCAGCCTCTCCCCTTCCTGGAGCCATCTGGAATGAGCCACAAAGCAATCTGCAAATGGCCACTGCCTCCACTGGGCTGGAGGTACCTTGAGAGGCCAATCTGTGAACTGAAGCTGGTGGTCCCTACTGCTGGGCTTAGGGCTGCTCAGCCAGAAGTAAGGAACACATTGAAGCCAGATTCTACTTGTTTGTTTGGGTTTTGTGAACGTTTGAGTGATTTTAGGAAAATCTGTAGCATGAGCCACAACAGGCTGTTGGGATGGAAAAGTCACTGGAAGTAGCTTAAGTGTGTTGGGAAGTTGGGTTAGGTGGGGTCTTAAGGAATCACCAGGGTGGGGTGAACAAATGTTGTTAGTCAGGTTGATGGAATCTCAAATATGTTGACTGCCTGAATTTGTATGCTGGGTGTGGGGAGGGTTCAACAAAGAAACAATGACTTCCACTAGCTACTCTGTCCAGGAGAAAGCTGCCCCTCCAGCCTCTGTCCCAAAGCCAGACAATTAAGATCCTTCTCATATGTCTCTGGTGCCTCTCAAGTTGCTGACCCAGTGCTGTAGCTCAGAGTGAGTGAGTCCATTAGCAATTAAGGCTATGCATGGGCCCTTTAAGAGGAGTGCCTGGATCTACACTTTAAGTCAGCCACATTGTTCACTGGTTTTCACAGCCAGAAATCATGGGCACTTTTCTTCCTGGCACTGGGGCCTTGGGCTGGGGAGCCTTGTATGGGGCTGGGATGCCTTTTACCTCTGGGGTGGACCTCTACTGCCAAGATATTTATCTTGATTTTTAATGGTCACAGGTGGGTTTGGGACCAACCCGTTCTGCATCTCTGTTCTTCCTACCAGTTTCGAGGTGGCTTCTTCCATATGCCCTTAGTTGTAAGGGTTCAATTCAGCTAGAGTTCAGGCAATTCTCAGTGGTGGTTGTTCTGTTGTTTAGTTGTAATTTTTGATGTGGTCATGACAGGAGATAAGCGGTGCACTGACCTACTTTGCCATCTTGATTGGATATTCTGTTCTTGCCATGGAGGATGTGAGGATGGGCATGTTGAAACCATGAGAAAGAAAATACTCCCCCCATCGTTTTTATTTTTAGGGAACAGACTTGACTCTACTTGGATCCCTTGTCTTGATCATAGGAATCTCACAGCCATGGTACATACAACTTTCATTATATTTGAAAGAATATTAGGAAGAATTTAAAGTTAGTTTCATACTTGAATTAATGAACAGAGAGATTGGTTACTTTAAAACTACATTTCAATGATCATTTGTGTTGCATGAATACCTTTTTCCCAATTTATTTGTTTTAATCCCTGAGTTTTAAATAGGATTTTCAGCCATAGGGGAACACATATAAAAAATGTGCACTTTAAGCCTGACTTTCTACTTTTTATATTCTTATTGTGATTTCATGAAAATGAGAAATTTAGGTAATCTAATTATTTCTAAAGATATTTTTGCAGGCAGGAAAACATTTCTGTTCATTATATGTATAGGCAACATACACTTTTTATTAGAGCTTAATTCACTTGGGTGTACTGAAATTCATTTCATGAAACTTATTAACATAAAGCATCACATAAAAAAATCTTCTTTTCTCTTTCAGACTATCAATTTTCTTAGCTATTACCACTGTTCCCACCTTATGTTTAACTCAGGTTCTTGTAACAATGTAAGTTGTTATGAACATACTACAAATAAAATTCATTACAAATTTGGCTTTATGTAGTGCTAGGATGGTCAGACACACATATTTTTTCACAAAATAAATCATTACAAAATTAAGTTAACATTCCCTAACGCTGGGTTTTAGAAGACCTCCTTCTCATTAGCTTTTTTATTTGGGAGGTTAGTTTTCAAATGCAGTCGCATCACTTGCAGTTGTGTTTTAGCATTCTTGAAACACTTTTGAAGGAAGACCACTTCATCACAGGATGGATATAAATATATAAAGACCATACTGACATACTTTGAAAAGCTAGGCTAAGGTTTCTGCATGCCATGGAACATTACCTTTAGTGGTGCATTCTTGGCTTCAGGGAATTCCCTTTCATCCAGCCTCACCCAGCGCTGTATAAACTGCTGAACCATAGGGTTTTCATTGTTGACAATCTGGAATCCTGTAATGTTGGCTCCTCCATGCATGACTCTTTCTAGCAAAATGTCAGTAAAACCCTAGAAAGAGATTGAAAGAGAATTATGATTGTGGGAACTTATGCATTCTTACACACTGTATGTGTTAATTAGAGTGCTAAGGAGAAAATGAAAGTTTTCCCTAGGATCACTCCTTGACAATCAAGAAAACCCTGGACACAATGTTCTATGTCAATTTTATTATATCTCAACTAAAACAACAAGAAAACAGAAACAAAAAGCCCTGGATGTGGAGTAATTCTAAGAGCACTCTGTCTCTGAAACTGCAGGCATGATGAAGAAAATATGTTTTCTTCCATTTTAGTGCCTCTGTTTATACTACAGTGAGGACAAACACAGATGCCAACTTTAAGCAAATGTTTTGATTAGTTTCATTTACCTGTATTTTTAGTGTTTCTTCATTGAGTACAAATATAATGCTTCATGTAATGAAAATGTTGAAAAAATTTGACCATAACTAGAGGAATAAAAAATGTTTTATTTTTTCCAATTTAACATGCCAAATGAAGCAGATTGCTCCAGATTCTCATGATGAGTACTTTCAACATTTGTGAATTAAAGAAATGCCAAAAACCAAAATTGATAGTTTGGTTGCATATGATGGTTCAAACCCCGGGATATCCTCACACACGTCCATAATTGAGTCTTGCCTTCCATTTTATAGCATCCACCATTTTCTTCTTCTCTTGCTCCGCTTACAGTCTGGAGTCTGTCACCTAAGCCTCCTGATGAAATCTCTTTAGGTTCACATTGAGCCACCTGTACCTGGGCACCACCTGTTTCACTGGGCATTGCTATCTTCTAGGCCACATCTCCCAAGAATTGTGCTATTTTTGCTGAATACTTGTCTCTTGCTAGTTGCTGTTGATGTATTTGGATCCTCAATGGTCAGAGCTAACATTTACATTTATAAAGAAATGGGGAGAATTCTTCTTTTCTTTAGATTCTCCTTTTCAATATTTTAGTATAAAAACTTAAAATATACAGAAAAGTTGAAATAATTGTACAGTGAACATCCACATAGTTACTACTCATATTTACAATTAGTACTTCTCTATCCATACACCAATCCATTTCATTTTTGGATGTATTTCAAAGTAAGTTGCAGACATTAGTTAATTTCACACTGAAGGACTTCACAATACAGATAATTAATTAGAGTTCAATGTTTGTTTGCAAATATTTTGCTTTCTTCTTTCTTTTATTTCTCTCTCTCTTTCTCTTTTTCTCTTTCCCTCCCTCCCTTCATTCCTTTCTTTCTTCATCTCTTCTTTTTTGAGGCAAGATTTACATTCAACAAAATGTACATTTTTTTCCATTTTCTTTTTCTTTATTCACAGTTGACATAAAATATTATATTAGTTTCAGGCATACAACATAGTGATTAGACATTTATATAACTTACAAAGTGATCATCCTAATAAGTCTAGTACACCTTGACATCATGCATAGTTATTACAATATTATTGACTGTATTCACTATGCTGAACTTTACATCCCTGTGACTATATTTAAAAATTCTCAATTATAGTTGACACAAAATATTATTTCATAATACTTTCAGGTTTACAACATGGTGGTTAGACATTTATATAAGTTATGAAGGGACCCCCTCTTTGTTAGTCTAATACTCCCATCTGGCACTATGCATAATATAACTATATTCCTTATGCTATACTTTACATCTCTGTGGCTATTTTTGTAACTGGAAATATGTATCTCTTAATTATTTTTCCACTGTTTTCACCGATCCCCTCAATTTCCTTCCTATCTGACAACCATAAATTTGTTCTCTGCATATAAGTGAATTTCCATTTTAGTAGTTTATTTTGGTTTTTAGATTCCACATATAAATGCACTCATATGGTATTTGTTTTTCTCTGTATGACTTATTTCACGTAGCATAATACCCTCCAGGCCCATCCATGTTGTTGCAGATGGCAAGAGTTCATTCTTATTTATGGCTGAGTAATATTCCATTGTATATAATGTAACACCTCTTCTTTATTCATCTATCAATAGGTAATTAGATTGCTTTCATATCCTAGATATTGTAAATAATGCTGCAATAAACATAGGGGTGTATATATCTTTTCAAATTCATGCTTTGAATATTTTTCAGATAAATACCCAGGAGTGGAATTGTTGGGTCATATGATAGTTCTATTTAACATTTTTTGAGGAACCTCCAAACTATTTTTCATAGTGGCTGCACCAATATGTAATCTCATGAGCAGTACATAAGGGTTCCTTTTTGTCCACATTCTCACCAACACTTGTTGTTTGTTGATTTTTTGATAATAGCCATTCTGACAAGTGTGAGGTGATACTTCATTGTGGGAAATGCAAATCAAAATCACAATGAGATATCATCTCACACTTGTCTTAAATTTACCACTCAATGAATTTTGATAGATGCATATGCCTGTATTATTCAAATCCCTTATTGTTCTGTAAAGTTTCCTTTTTTTTGCATTATGTTTTTATGGAAGTATGTTTTTATGATCATATAGAAAAATGTACCTATCTTTTAGTATATAATCTGATGAATTTTCACAAACTGAACACAATGTAACCAATATTCAGAAACCCCTCTCTTGTGCCTCTGTAGTCACCACCCCTACTGCTGCTTTTTAAAAATTTATAATTCTTTAACATGGGCAACAAGGTAGTCTCAGGAAACATTTTAGTAAAACAGCTTTTTCAGTTATTATTACATCACCCTTTCTCTTTTTTTTATAAGTGGGATATAACTCAATGGAGACCAAACAAAGAGCCAA
The DNA here is from genome assembly GCA_004026885.1 of Lyroderma lyra. Taxonomy (NCBI): domain Eukaryota; kingdom Metazoa; phylum Chordata; class Mammalia; order Chiroptera; family Megadermatidae; genus Lyroderma; species Lyroderma lyra. Next base: position 30,955 of record PVJL010006691.1, on the reverse strand, counting down.
ATAGTTTGCATCACTGAAAATCAGTCCTTTTTTCAGATAATCACAAGGTATTTTTAAAATTAACATTAACTTGTTAGCATGAGTTTTCTTCCAAATGCCTCCTTCATGAAAGAAACTAACATTCTACTATTTTCTCTCATTTGTTCCCCCTGCACTGTAATCAGCAGAGAAGCTTGTTTGTGTATAAAACCTAGCAGAGGCTCCAGTGGGGGCTTAAGCCTAACTATTACCCAACTCCTTACTTCTACCATCTAATCATATACAATAAAGAGGCAAAGACAAAACTTTAACAAATGGCTTTAATTCATTTACTCTGCCAAACAATATTTGTCAGTTAAGAAGTACTACACAAGAACATTGACCAACTTCCCACCTGCCTGCTGATGAAGGTAAATAGTGGGTTCTCTGGTGCTCTCCCATGTCTTAAAAGCCTGGGATGGATAAGTAGAGCTCCCTTCTTTGACAGAAAAGGGTAGAGAATGTTTCAGCCCCAATCCTACTTTTCAAGGTCAATGGCAACAGTATTCACCTTGTAAACAGGACAGGTAAACAGGAGTATAATGCTTATTGAAGTGAGAGGGGCACAAGAGATAGTGCTTTCTAGTTTATGACACCTTAACAAATTTTTTTGTACAGTGCTACCAAAGTAAGCACATGGTGGCAAACTTAATTGTCAGATTTTGAGTACAATGACAGCTCTGATGGCCATTCTAGAAAAAGAGTTCCAAAATTGCTTTGAAGGGTGCACTAGGCTCTGGCATCAGTGCATAACTTCCCAAGGGGAGCACTTTGAAGGTGGTTGTAGTAATATTCAGCAGTGAGGTATGTAACACTTTTTCTACAATGAGTTCATGAAATTAATTGTCCAAACTCATATCTTCATAGGCATACTCTGCACTCATCTCTACCAAACATCAACCATACCCACTGAGAAACTAGAATTTTCTCAGTCAAACTGTTTTATCACAAATATACCTAAGAAGGAGTTCTGGAACACCTCAGACTGAAATCAACCTGGCTCTTCTTGTGCATTGTAATGCATCCTCAGCAGCACAAATCAAGCCAGGGGAAGGTCACTTCAAACTGTTCTTTTGAAAGGCAGTACTGACACAACACTAGCTCTTATTGACTGCTCTGAAAGCTTATCTGTCTATATGAGCAGAAAGCACTAATACAGCCTCATGGACAAAATGAAAAAGGACAGAAGTGTGGTAGAAAAAGAAAAGAGGTAACAGGTATTTAGGAAGATGAAAGGAGAGATCTTGTTGACAAAGGACAAGAGTTGGCAAGCTTCTGTTGCTATTTTTTCAGGTCCATTTGTGTACTTTCACTTGTTTGTAATCTAATCAGATTCAGTGGCTTCAATGTTTTCCTGGTGTCCAGCATTTATATGCAGCAACCCATAGTCCTCGAGGCTGAGATAACTAAGGCTAGATTCTCCCCAAACACAAATACAGCAGTTCTGAATAGCAGAGAAGGGGATATAAGAAAAGCTGTTCTGGCTAACAGGGAAGAACTGGCTGACTCTTGATCATTCTTCTATTTCTAATAACTCTTCAAAAAACAACTTTCTTTTTGTATCACATATTGCTAAATTCCACAGTTCAAGTGGCCACTGGTAGTCCCCAGGACTGTAAAAATTAAAATCGCTGGATTTCTCTTTTTTAATTGGCAACACAGTAACCTCAAATTTGGATATAATAAATACCAAGTATTTCTAAACCCTCTGTAAAATGACTAACATAGGGTAAAGGAACACCAAACAGATGAAAGTTAAGCAAATAAAAGGGTGAAGAGCAATGGTAGAAAGAAGTAATTTAGAAGAGAGTTGTTGGCTATGAAGCAGAAATTGTCTGGCTGTTAGTATCCCTTCCACCTCTGTTCTATTGTTTAAAACTTACTGATTTCTTTCATGTTTTGCTACATTCTATTGTAGTTATGGAAAAGCATAGTTCATTCCATTTTGAAAATTGAGGCCTGACCCTCCTCAAAGCCTTAGGAAAGACACAAATTCAGCAGAGCTGATGACCAAACCTTCAATCAGTTAAGTGGTTATATGAGCATTTGGGAGGAAAGGAGATGAATGACAGGAAGAGTTGTATTAGAATAGAGGTTCTGGTTCTCTTTCTCCTCTTATCTTCTTATTTTATATTTCTTTAAGAATTTTTTAAAATTTTTATTACAGTTGACATACAATATTATAGTAGTTTCAGGTGTACAACATAGTGATCAAACATTTATATAATTTATGAAATAACCCCCCCATTAGTCTAGTACTCATCTGGCACTATACATAGTTAATACAATATTTGTCACTATATTCCCCATGTTGTACTTTAAAATCCCCATGACTATCATGTAACTAACAATTTATACTTTTTAATTTCTTCACCTTTTTCATCTAGCTTCCCAACTTCCCTCCCATCTTTTAACCATAAATTTGTTCTTTGTATCTATGTGTCTCTTTTTATCTTGTTTTTAGTTTATTTTTTTCTATAGTTTCCACATATAAATGAGGTTTTATGGTATTTTTCACTCTTTGTCTGACTTTTTTCACTTAGTATAATACCCTATAGGTCCATTCATGTTTATCCAAATGGTAAAATTTCATTTTTATGGCCGTGTAGTATTCCATTGTATATGTGTACCACTTCTCTATCCATTTACCTATTGATGGACACTTTGATTGCTTCTACATTTTTGTTATTGTAAATAATGCTGCAGTGAAAATATAAATGCACATGTCTTTTCACATTAGCTTTTGAGTTTCTTCAGGTGAATATTAAAAAGTGAAATTACTGGGTCATTTTTTTCTCTTTGTTTTAAAGTCTATTTTGTTTGGCATAAATATTGCTTTCCCAACTTTTTTTTATTTCTATTTTTTTATTAGACTTATTGAGGTGGCATTGATTAATAAGAATTACATAAGTTCCTGGTGTGTAATTCTACAGTTCATTGTCTATGTGTTGCATTATGTGTTCACCACCCAGTGTCAGTTCTCTTTCCATCACCTTATATTTGACTCCCCCTTCCTCCTCTCCCAACCCCTTTGTACTTGCCCTCAGGTAGCCCCTAACCTAATAATTGTATCCATGAGTTTTCGTTTCTTTGTTCCTTTCAGTTTTACCTTTTACATATGAGTGAAGTTATATGGTCTTTGTTTTTTTCTGTCTGACTTATTTCACTTAGCATAATGTTCTCTGGGTCCATTCATTTTGTTGCAAATGGCAGTATTTCATCTTCTCTTTTAGCTGAGTAATATTCCATTGTGTATATGAACCACAGCTTCTTTATCAGTCATCCATCGCAGGGCACTTTGGTTGTTTCCATGTCTTGGTCACCATGAACAGTGCTGTAATGAACACTGGGGTACATAAGTCTTTGTGGACTAAGGTTTTCAAAATTTTTTGGGTAGATGCCCAGAAGGGGGATTGCTAGGTCATATGGTAATTCCATTCCAAATTTTCTGAGGAAACTCTACACTGTCCTTCACAGCAGTTGTACCAATTCGCATTTCCATCAGAAGTTTGTGAGTGTTTCTTTTCCTCCACAGCCACTCCAGCACTTGTTATTCCTTGTTTTGTTGAAAATAGCCATTCTAATAGGTGTGAGGTGATATCTCATTGTGGTTTTGATTTGCATTTCCTTGATAGCTAATGAGGATGAGCATGTTTTTATGTCTGTTGGCCATTTGTATAACTTCATGGGAAAAGTGTCTGTTCAGGTCCTCTGCCCACTTTTTAATTGGGTTGTTTGCTTTTTTGTTGTTGAGTTGTACTAGTTCTTTACATATTTTAGATATCAGACCCTTATCAGATGTGTTGTTTGCAAAAATTTTCTGCCACTCTGGTGGCTGTCTCTTTTCTTTGTTAATGGTTTCTTTTACTGTGCCAAAGGTCTTTAGTTTGATATAGTCCCATTAATTAATTTTTGCTTTTACTTCCCTTGCCTTTGAGGTTAGGTTCATTAAGTCCTCCTTGAGCTGGAGGTCCATAAGTTTAGTACCAAAATTTTCTGCTATACATTTTATTGTTTCAGGTCTTATGTAGAGGTCTTTAATTTATTTAGAATTAATTTTAGTATATGGTGACAGTTCCCAGCTCAGATTCATTCTTTTGTATATATGATTTTCCAGTTTTTCCAGCACCATCTACTAAAGAGACTTTCTTTGCCCTGTTTTACTATTTTTGCTCCTTTATCAAAAATTATTTGTCCATATATTTGTAGATTTATTTTTGGAGTTTTGCTTGTTTTCCATTGGTCTTTATGTCTGTTTCTTTCTGCCAATACCAAGCTGTTTTGATTATTTCTCCTTTATAGTATAAATTGAATTTGAGTGACATGATACCTCCAGTTTTATTCTTTTAATGTAGTATTGCTTTGGTGATTTGAGGTCTTTTGTGGTTTCATACAAATCTGGTAATTTTAAAAATCTATTTCATGAAAGTATATTTGTGGAATTTTGATGGGAATTGCATTAAATCTGTACATTGCTTTGGGTAATATTGGGTAAATATCTTTTCATTTCTTTGTGTCCTCTTCAATTTCTTTTAGTAGTGTCTTATAGTTTTTCTTGTATAAGTTCATCATGTTCTTTGTTAAGTTAATTCCCAGATTCTTTATTCTTTTTGTTGTGATCGCAAAAGGTATTAATTCTCTCATTTTTTTCCTGAAGTTTTGTTTGCATACAGAAATGCAATTGACTTTTGTACATTGACTTTGTATCCTGTGACTTTCCTGTATTCGTTTATTGTTTCTAATAGTTTTCTGATAGAGTCTTCCAAATTTTCTATGTAAAGGATCATGTCACCTGCAAATAATGACAGTTTGACTTTTTTCCCAATTTGGATCCTTTTTATTCATTTCTGTTGCCTGATTGCTCTGGCTAGAACTTTCTGTAATATTGTCAATAGCAGTGGTGACAGGGGGGCATGCCAATCTTGTTCTTGATTATAGGGGAATGAGCTTCAGATTTTCCCCATTCAGTATGATATTAGCTGAGGGTTTGTCATATATGGCCTTTATTATATTGAAGTACTTTCCTTATATACCCATTTTATTAAGTGTTTTGATCATAAATAGATGTTGTATCTTATCAAATGTTTCTTTCTGCATAAATTTATATGATCGTATGGTTTTTATTTTTTAGTTTGTTTATGTGGTATATCACATTGATTGATTTGTGTATGTTGAACCATCCTTGTATTCATGGGATAAATCCCACTTGATCGTGTTGTATAATCTTTTTGATGCATTGTTGTATTCTATTTGCTAATATTTTGTTCAGGAGATTTGCATCTGTGTTCATCAGAGATATTGGTCTGTAGTATTCTTTTTTTGTGTGTGTTGTCCTTACCAAGCTTTGGTATTAAGGTAATGTTGGCCTTGTAGAATGAGTTGGGAAGTATTGTTTCATCTTCAATTTTTGGGAATACTCTGAGGAGGATATTGTTAATTCTTTTTTGAATGCTTGATAAAATTTGCTTGTGAGACTATCTGGTCTGGGGCTTTTGCCTTTGGGAAGGTTATGTATTTCAATTTCTTGAGTATTGATTTGTCTATTTAGATGATCCAATTCTTCTTGGTTTAATCTAGGTAGACTATATATTTTTAGAAACTTGTCCATTTCTTCTAAGTTGTTAAATTTGGTAGCATAAAGTCTTTCATAATATTTTCTTATTATCCTTTGTATTTCTGTGGTATCAGTCATAATTTGTCCCCTTTCATTTCTAATTTTGGTTACTTGTGTGTTTTCTTTTTTTCCTTCATTAACCTATCCAGGAATTTGTAAAATTTATTGAATTTTTTCAAATAACTAGTTTTTTGTTGTATTAATTTTTCCTATTTTCTTTCTGCTCTCAATTTCATTTAGCTCTGCTTTAATTTTTATTATTTCTTTCCTTCCGCTGGCTTTGGGTTTTGTCTGTTCTTCTTTTTCTAGTTCTTTAAGATGGTATGCTAAGGTGTTTACTTGTGATTTTTCTTGTTTCTTAAGATAAGCCTGTAGTGATATAAATTTTCCTCTTATTACTGATTTCACTGTGTCCCAATAAGTTTTGATATGTTGTATTTTCATTGTTTTTAGTTTCTATGTATTTTAATTTCTTTTTTGACACACTAATTTTTTTAGTAGGATGTTGCTTAATTACCACATATATGTGATTTTTTTTCTGCTTTCTTTTTGAAGTTTATCTCCAATTTCAATGCTTTGTGGTCTAAGAATACACTTACTACGATTTCAATCTTCTAGAGTTTGCTGAGGCTAGTTATGTGTCCTAAAATGTGGTCTATCCTTGAGAATGTTGCATGTGCACTATAAAAGAAGGTATAATTTTTTGCTGTCTGATGAAGTGTCCTATAAATATCTATTATATCCAATTACTGGAATGTATCATTTAAAGCTGATATTTTCTTACTTATTTTCTGTTTCTATAATCTTCCCATGGCTATTAATGGGGTGTTTAGATCCCTTACTATAATTGTTTTTGTCAGTTTCTCCTTTTAGGTTTGTTAGTAGTTGCTTTGTATATTTTGGTACTTCCTGATTGGGGGCATATATATTAATGAGTGTCATATATTCTTGTTGTTGTATTGTTCCTTTTATCATTATGAAATATTTATCTTTGTCTCTTTTTGTCTTTGTTATCCTCAATTCTTTTTTGTCAGATATCAGTATGGCAACTCCTGCTTTTCTTTGGATGCCATTTGCTTGGAGTATTGTTTTCTATCCTTTCACTGTGAGTCTTTGTCTTTATGGCTGAAGTGTGTCACTTGGACACAACATATGGATGGGTTCTGGTTTTTAATCCAGTCTGCCACTCTGTGCCTTTTTATTGGTGAATTCATTTTATTTACATTTAGGGTGATGATTGCTATATGAGGATTTCCTATAGCTATTACTTTCTCCCTTATTAATTTTTTTTGTTGTCCCAATTCTTTCCTATTTACTTTGTTTGTTTCAGGTTGAAGAGCTTCCTTCATTATTTCATGAAGTGTCAGCCTCATGGTGAAGAATTCCCACAGTTTCAGTATGTCTGAGGTGGTTTTAATTTCACTCCCTCCTGACTTATAGAGTTTCTGCTGAGAAGTTTGATGATAGCCTGATGGGCATTCTTTTAAAGAATATAGTTTTTCTCCTTGGCTGCCTTAAGAATTGTCTATTTACCTTCAATTTTTGACATCTTCAATATGCTGTGCCTTGCAGAAGATCTGCTAGGATCTAGGTTGCTAAGGGACATATTTTCTTCTTGAATTTGGGGTTCCAGATTTTTTTCATAGGTGTGAAAAGTTCTCGTCTACTATTTGTTTGAGTATGCTCTCTGTAGAGTTTTTGTCTGCCCCTTCTCTTAAGCCTATTATTCTAAAATTGTTTCATCTAATGGAGTTATATAGTTCTCATAGAGTTCTTTCAGTTTTTTTGACTCTGAAGTTCATGTCTTCATCTTATTTCCTTCATCTGTTTGGCTCTGTTTCCTATGGCCATTATTTCATTTCTCACTTGTTTTATTGCATTATTTATCTCTCAGATTTCCATCTTATTTTTTCTTATAATTTCAATTTATTTTTAAATTGTTCCCTTTTTTCATAAATTTCCTTTCTGAGATAATTCATCTTAGCTAGGGTGTTCTGCCAATATTTTATTTTTCATTTCTTTGAGAGTTCTTAGAACTGCACCCTTGTATTTTGTTTCACTTAGACCACATATTTCCAATCCTTTTCTGGAGATTTAAAATTTTCTTTATGAGCAGCTTTGAATTCTAAGGTACTCATTGTGTTTGAAGTGTTTATTTTTCTGGGCATAGGGCTTTTCCAGGTCTTTCTTTTTCTTCCCAGTTTGTATCATTGTAGTATCTTGCTGTAGAGCAGAAACTAGGTGCAGCTGGGTGGGGAAAGCTTTGGGAGAGAGTTACAGGATGTGGCTAAGCCTATCTCTTGGGCTTAGGGGTGGGCAGTTCATGGTCACTTCTCTTCCTACGGTTTGTCAGGGAAGCTGGGGGAGAGGGGGAAGCTGATGCTTGCACTCACATTGATTGGGGGGGAGTCCTGCCAGCTCAGCCTTTCTCTCATCTCCTGAGCCTGCATTTTACTCAGGATTGTGTTTCAGTGTTTCAGCGTTTCCATAGTAGGCACTCTTACTTTCAAGTGCCCAGAGCTTTTCTGCCTAGGGCAATTTAGATACTTTGTTCACCCTCTGAGTCTTTCAGGACGCTCTGCTGGTACCCTAACATGTGCTGCTTGGTCCAACTTACCCACGTTCTCACTGTGTTTCAGCTGCTCTTGCCTCTTTTCTTTTTGTCACTTGGCCTCCCCCCTCCCCCCGTATCATGTTGCTTCTTGGTCAGTGTTCCTTAGCTCCTTCCTACTCCTTCAATCAGCCCTGGTTGGGTTGGGTTGGGTTGCGATACTCATTGATGTCTCCTTCTGTTCTGCTGCCTCCATCCTCTCCCACTTGCTCCCCCTTTCTCTGACCTTTAGGTGTTTTCCTGTGATGCATGGATCTCTCAGTTAAGACTGTGTATCTCAGGGTTTTACACATAGGATCCCAGCTATTCAATTGTGTTTTCCAGGGGAGGTTTCAAGGATCACTTCTATGGTTGCCTCATCCCTCCTCATTTCTATTTTTATGATATATCATTTTCTATCCCTTTACTTTCAGTCAGTGTGTGTCTTTCAATCTGAAGTGAATCTCTTATAAGCAGCACGTGTAAGTGTCTTGTTTTCTTATCCATTCAGCTACCAATACCTTTTGATTGAAGCATTTAGTTCATTTACATTGAAAGTATTGTTGATAGACATGTTGTTATTGCCATTTTTATTATTTATATTTTTATCATTTTTGTTTTTCATCTTTTTACAAAAGTCCCTTAAACATTTCCTACAATACTCATTTGGTGTATTATAACTCATTGTGCTTTCTTGTCTGAGGAGCTTTTCATTTTGCCTTCAATTTTAAATGATAGCCTGGCTAGGAAGAGTAATCTTGGTTGTAGGTCCTTGCTTTTCATCACTTTGAATATTTTGTGCCAATCCCTTCAGGCCTGCAAAGTTTTTGTTGAAAAATTAGCTGATAGTCTTACAAGAGGTCTCTTATGGGCAACTAATTGCTTTTCTCTTGCTGCTCTTAAGATTATTTCTTTGTCTGATGTATTCAGCTTTTTAATTATAATGTGTCTTGGTGTGGGTCTGTTTTGGTTTATCTTGTTTTGGACTATGTGTGCTTCCTGGGCTTGTATGTCTCTATCTTTTGCCAAGTTAGAGAAGTTTTTCATCATTATTTCTTAAAACAGGTTTTCAATTCCTTGCTCTCTCTCTTCTCTATCTGTAACCCTATCATGCAAATGTTTGTATACCTGATGTTGTTCCAGAGGCTGCCTTAAACTGTCTTTATTTTTTTTGGATTATTTCATTTTGCTATCCTGATTGTATGTTTTCTGCTACCTTATCTTCCAAATTGTTGATTCAATCCTCTGCCTCATCTAATTTACTGTTAATTTTCTCTAATGTATCCATTTTAGTTATTATATTCTTTATTTCTGACTCTGTTTTATGTTTTCTATCTTCATTTGTATGTTTCCTATCTATTTCTTGAAGTTCTCATGAGATTGAGAATTCTTATAACCAATGTTTTGAACTATGTGTCTGGTAGATTGCTTGTCTCCCTTTCTGTTTAGTTCTTTTTCTGGAGCTTTGTTTTTCTCTTTAATTTAAGACATGCATTTTTGTCTCCCCGTTTTGGCTGCCTCCCTGTGTTTGTTTCTATGTATTAGGTAGAGCTGCTATGTCTCAGTCTTAGTAAAGTGGCCTTATATAGTAGGTGTCCTGTGGGGCCTAGTGGCACAGTCTCCCTGGTTATCTGAACTGGGTGCTCCAGGTGTGTCCTTTGTGGTGTTGTATGTTCCTTCTTATTGAAGTTTAGCCATGGTTGCTATTTGCATGCCAAATTTGGGTTGACCCTAAGGTTGACTGGTTGTGAGGGCCGGTCATGACTACAGTGAGGAGCTGTTGTGCATGAGTTGACCCTATAGAGCAGGATTTCCTTTAGCAGGGATTTAGTACCTGCCCATTCTGTTTTTTTGGTGTGTCTTCTGTGTATTTAGTCAGGTAGTGTTCTGGCATGGTCCGAAGCTGGCCACTGTGTATGCTGGCCACAGGGCCTCTTGGGAGAGGCTTTGTTGAAGGCTAATTTCAATCTCCATCTGTACCATACTCATGGCTACAAAGGAATCTGCAGATGGCCATCACCTACTTTGGGCTTGGTGGTGCCTAGGAGAGGCTAAGCTGTGAACTGAGGCTGGCTTCTTAGCAAGAGGTATGAGAAATGTCAAGGCCAGATCGTGCTTATTTGTGGTTTTTGAACCCTTGAGAGATTTTTAGGAAAGTTTACAACCTAAGCCAAGATAGGTTGTTTGTGTGAAAAAAGCCACTTGAAGTGGCTTGAGTGGGTCTGCTATTTGGGTGGGGAAGGGTATCAGAACATCACCAGTGTTGGGTGATCACTTTTTGCCAGGTTGATGGAGTGTCAGATATGATACTTCAAATATGGCCCCTGTCTAACTAAGTCCGTAGGCTGGGAGAGGGAGGGCTCACCAAAGAAGCAATGGCTTCTGCCATCAGTTCTGTCTGTGAAAACACCTGCTCCTTTAGCTCTTTCCCTGAAGCCAGATAATTCAATCCCTCTCTGTATGTCTATGGTGCCTTTGGAGATGTTGCACCAGTGCTTATGGTAAGAGTGAGTGAGTCTTTCAGCAAGTAAGTCCATGCAGAAGCCTTTTAAGAGAAATCCCTGAAACTCCAACAGCTCTCCATCTCATTCAGCCACAATCTCTGCTGGATTTTACAAACAGGGCTTATGGGTACTTCTTTTCCTGGTAGTGGAACCCTAGGTTGGGGAGCCTGGTATGGGGCTGAAACTTCTCGCTCTTTAGGGGGACCTCCACAGTCAAGATATCCTTTCCAGTTTTTAACTTCCAAAAGTGGTTGTGGGACCATCCCATTCTGTAGTCCCATTACTCATACCAGTTTGAAATGGCTTCTTCTGTATATCCTTAGTTATATAGAACTTTTGTTCAGCTAGACTCAATGATGATTGCTCTGTAGTTTAGTTGTAATTTTGATGTGGTTATGGGAGGTGACAAGCACAACATTTACCTACTCCACCATCTTGATAGGAACCTCTTATTCTTTTCTTTTTAAAAAAAAATCAGTATTCTTGCTCATAACCTCTTGCTAGATTTCCTTTTGTGAGCTTTTCATTCACAGTTCTTGAATATGAAAAATTGAGGACAAATATTCTTAAATCTCTGCTACTACATGAACCGAAATTATTTTAGCACTATAGATCCAGTGAATAATAAAGAAAGAAACAAGGGGAAAGAGTTGTAAGATGGGAGATATTAGAAGCTGGTGGTTCTTGATCTGATATTTTTAAAAATCTTTACTTGAAGTTTGCCACCCAAAGTCTGCACTTTTGAAAATTTGGATCCCCTGTACTCCCTTATAAAAATTATTGTAACAGGGTGGGTCATTAGGCATTGATCTCTAACAGGAGAATAGGAGAAAGTTAAGGAGTGTAGAAATTGATGTTTTGTGATCACCTCTAGCTAAATGGTTAGAGTTCCCTAGCTCTTGGCTATTATTTTTTCTCACATTGTGATCTACAAGTGGGACTTGCTATTCTGCTTTGTTTTGTTTTTATTTTTTTAAGCTAAATTATCTGGCCTCCTTGAAGACTTTGTAAAATTATCCATACATGTTTTATTACCCAAAGTCATTAGGTAAAAGTGGAAAAGGGAAAGAAAAAGATTGGGTAAGATGTAAAGACAGGTATTTTAGGAAAGAGCTTCTGGCTAAAGAGAGAGATATCTTGCCTCTTATGTCCCTATTTCCTTCCTTCCCATGATCACAGCACTTGAGTTTGGCCCATAAGCTTCTACATGGGGAATTTAGAGTCTCCAATAGCCATAAACTTCTGTAAAAATATAATAGAGTAGAGTTAGGCTTTCAACATGCAAACTCAAAAGAGATGGGGTTGAATACATCTTTTAGATGGATGCAGGTAGAGAAAAGCATGCATCCTACCTGTTTTCCTGCCAACTTTTGAATTATTCTCCATAGCCAGCTACATCAAACTCCACCCGTGAAAATGCCTCTTACTGATCAGTCTTTATTATGTGACCTTTCCTATAATGTTTCACCCTCACTTCTCCCTGGCAGAAACACCCATGGTTGGGACACAGTTACTTCATCTAGTTAACTCTGACCAATCTCATGAGGGCTTCTTGCTTCAGGAATACTCCAACTATCCCCACCTTGGCATCTTTCTGGCCTACAAGCCAAGCCTCATCTTTATACTCTATCCTCCATGCTCATGTGAGTAGAAGTAGTACAGTTATCAGAAAGCAACACAGTTGAACAAAGATGGAATTTTAAAATTATTGTTATCAGAAATCTTCACCTTTAAAAAAAGTGTAAGTTTGATTACTGGTTTAAATATGTGAGAAGTGAGTTAATGAATTTTTACTTTTCAACTCATGCTCTTGACTCATAACTAAATTAAAAATTAGTTTAAAAATCTTTAAGTCTTTTTAGTTTGTTCTGACTTTCGTTTCAGAGTTTAAGTGCCTGGCCCAAGCACTTCTTCTAAGGCAACTGCTCAAAAGAGGACACCAAACCCATACCCTTTTATTTAATACATGCATTTTAAAATGTCTGACTCCAAAAGAAAATTTCTGTATTATGAATTCTACTTCCTCACTAAAGCTTCACTTGCTATTAAAATATATATTTAAAAATAATATATTTTCCCCAAAGATTAAATGTATTCCATAATATTTCTTTGATATATTTGTGGTAAAATGTGGCTCATTTTATTTAAGCAGGTTGCTATTTTATAGCAACTGCTCTCTCTTTTCACTGAATCATAGCAGTTATTTTTTGCTTGAAAACCACTTTCTTCTGTCATCTCCCATCTAACCAAAGATATTAGAATTTCTTTTTTCTTGCTTATATTTTCATTTATAATTTTGAGAATTACAGGGTAGGTCATCAAGATTTCTTATATAGCTGAGCTCTGATAATTTACTTTTTTAAGAGGATATTATTTATTATGCATAGTACCTCGGTCAATGAATTTGTTGCATGTCGAGACTTTAGAGCAGGGGTGACCAATCTTTTGGCTTCCCTGGACCACATGGGAAGAAGAATTGTCTTGGGATACACATAAAATACACTAACACTAACGATGCCGGATGAGCTAAAAAAAAAAAAAGGTCACAAAAAAAATCTCATGTTTTAAGCAAGTTTATAAATTTGTATTGAGTCACATTCAAAGTCATTCTGGGCCACATGTGGCCCATGGGTCACGGGTTGGTCAAGCTTGCTTTGGAATCTTTAAATAAAATTAATTTTTTTGGAACTTTTAACTTAAATTCACTTCATATGAGACACAAATGAGTCTTTAATTAGAACCTCTGTTATACTCTAAAACACTATTTAATTGCCTGCTGACTAAATTAACTTTCATATTCCATGTACAACTTAAGGAGAATATGCCCCAAAGCAAACTTATTATTAATATATTCCCTCAAAATCTTTTTATCTTTTTGTATCCTTTCAATTAATGGCACTTTAGCCCTATAGTATCACTGGGTGTGAGACCCAAGCACCTGTATTTTTATAAACTCATCAAGTGACTTTGAAACATAAGTGGGTTTGAGCACCCCTGGCCTAAATTATTGTCCTAGCTTCCTAGCTGGAGTTTTGAATTTCAGTTATTTGCCTCTTCAGTTTATTCTTCACAGAGTAAGTTTACCTCCTTAAAAACACAAGTTATTGCATAATACAGTAGACTCTTTGTTAACCAGAACCCAAGCAACTGGCACTCGCAAGCAACCAGCAAAAAAATTGAAGAAATAATACTTTAAATAAAATTAAAATAAAATCTCAGCATGTTATGCAGCTGCACATCATGCAAAACCTGACTTTGCCTCAGAGGCATAGGACCTCAAAGCAAGTTGATGTTTATTCATTTTTCAAAATAGCTGCATATAAGTTTGCCAGTACAGTATCACCTACCGATGTAGATCCAAAACCATCCACATCCACTTCTCCTGATCCAGTCCTAGCTGCATCATCAGGTTCTGATGATACTGATATGATATCTCCACAGTCAACTCTCTACCCTGACTATAACAGTTTTAAGTGTGTATGTGCATTTTTTCTAAGTTACTTGAAGTTAAAAAGTTATGTTAGTGAAGTTTGTTAAGTTTAAAAGTTTACTCACTGCAATTTAACTAAAATTGCACACAGCAAAGCTGTTTTTATAATAAAACTTTTACATTAAGTTTATCTTTATTTATCTTAATTTGCTTTTAATTACTGTATTTTAATATTAATGTCAAACAATACGAAGTTAATGGTATGGTATGGTATAGTATGGGGTATAGTATGAATTAGTTCTATTTTTAATAGTAACTCTCAAGCAATCAGAAACTAATTTATCTGGCATTCACCAATACCCCTGCATGCCATTTAACTGAGACTCTACTGTACTGTTTTCCTCAAATCATTGTAAGAATTCCTTACTTTCTACAGATATATTAACAGATAGAAATCTTGAGTTGGCCTTCAAGGATTTTCATTATCTGTTATGTTTTGCTCCCCTGACCTCTTCCACATCATTTCCTTCAATAGACATCGTGATGTGGCCACATCATGTCCTTTTTAACTTTGTTGGTGTTTGTTTGTTTGTTTGTCTAGAAAGGGTCCCTACTTCATCACTTACGGCTCTGGCTGTCTCTATTGAAATTTCATTCTTCCAGAATCATTTTATTTAGAAAAATAATGACTAAAAATATTGATAGCAAATTTGTCTCTGTAATCTCTACCAGGTAGTAAGAGGGCCAATTTGTGCCCCTCTTTTTGTGTCCTAATTATTACATAGGCTCTTGCACATTGTTCACTGCTTATTAGCTTTTGTCTTTATTATTTCATGTCTTCCCATGTCTTCTGTGTAATAAGTATGTGTGTATATGCCACAACATCATTGCTAAATGACTCCAAGTTTCCAAGTTCCCTGCTGTACTGTTTGGAATTTCTGTTGAGCCCATTTTATTTATTCAAGTCAATTTTAATAACTAGAAGCAATACTCAGAGATTCAGTGATTTTTGTGTACTTAGACTAGCCTTATCCAATTCCAGTGCTGCTTACATTTCACCACCTCTGATTGAAATGTTGATTTTTTAGCTAATTTTTATGGTGGGATCTTTTCCTTTGCTTGGGAGAGATTGTGTGTACAGAGGGAGAGATTGAAAGAAATGGGAGAAGGCAAAGAAAGATTGGAGACAGTTCTACTGCTCCCAGATAGGGTGATTCAAAACTTTATTTTCTCACTTCCTATGTTCTAAGTACACTTGACTATTTGCCTCTGTGCAACAATGGCACTACTTGCTGGAAATATGGATTTAATCTCCAAAGTTATCCTACTGAGAGGGAAACTACTCATTTGGATTTGTAAGTTCTACTGTATGTTATCAATTGTATTATTTCCCAATCACATCACATCTAGTTGTTCGATCCAGTGTACTATTATTCACATCTGAATGCAATTGTATAAAATGAATAATGACTTTGTGCCTAAGAAGTTTACAATTATACAGGGCCTTGTAGGCTACCCTACCTTTGATTAATTCTCCAAGGGCATCTTTAAGTATACACACACTGGTTACACAGCTGGCATTCAAACACAAATTGTCCTTGATATGAAAATAGTCACACAGCCCAGTCTTCCAAAGATTCAGATGACTTTAGGATTATCCCATCTCATACACACACACACACACACACACACACACACACACACACACACTGAAATTCAGTTTTCTTATAGTAGTGTGGATAATTGAGAGTTGGAAATAAATATATTCAATGCTTATTTTTAGATCACTTATTTTAATATATGGAGATTTCTTTCATATAATACTATTCTTAGGGTACATTTTATTACACAGAGAGAAAAACAAACAAGATACATTGGGTGACTTTCATTGAGTTGGTGGTAGATTATTGCTGAGAAATGCAAAAGATGGCTTGCCTACAGGCAAGATAAAAACAGTAGAATGAAGGTTGGAAGGCTGCCAAGGGCAAGTATATATCTCACAATTTGGATGAAGCCTAGTTTTGCCTTTAGTGCCATTTGAATTGTTCATCTGGGTGGTGATTTTATGGAGAAATCCATATTAATTGTGGTATTCAAGTTATCAAGTTTTTAATGAGAGACATAAGTTGTTTTTTTTTTTTTGTTTGTTTGTTTTTTTGTAGAAGCAGCTCATACTATTGGGTAGGTGTAATATGTAGGGTTGAAGATTGCACCATATAAATTAGCAGTTGATTACAGGTTGCTTGTATTGTCCACTCACTGTTTTATTCTCTAATCCAACCAAGAAATATACTTTGAAACCTTCTAAGTGCTATCTGTTTGTACAATGGAGAGCCATCTCAAACTTGGTCCCTCACCTCATGGCACTTTAGTCCAGTGGGAATTATTTATGTGAACATTCAAATAATTAGAAGTTGACATATGTGTTATTAGTAGAAAAACAGCCTCTCACATTTTATATTAATAGCTATTTTGAGGTATAATTTAAATACCATAAGATCTATTTGACACTGATTTTTAAAAGCAAAAATCAGATCATGTCCCTCCTCTTCTTGAAATTCTTTAATGTTCTTCTTTTGATGTTAAAAAAGCTGAAATTCCTTGACAAAGCCAACTAAAGCCTTAGATAATCAGAATCGTTGCACTCACGATTCCAAAAGCCTTAGATAATCAGAATCGTTGCACTCACGATGCCAAAAGGCAGTTCAGAGAAGGTGTTAAGATCTTTTCTGCCTCAGGACTTTGGCACACGCTGCTCTTTATACTTTGCATGAATTTTCCCTGATTCTTTATATAACTGAGTATTACTCACTATTCAGATCATTATTTCAAAGTCACCTTTTCTGAAGGCCTTCTCTGGCCATGCTATGCAGAGTTTTGACTCATCACACTGCCTTCTCTTCATTCCCTGTCCCAGAACCTGTTGTCTTACCATGTTAAATATCATAAACTATACAAGTTTGGTCTGTCAAATATGATTATAGGTTCTTAAAGACACTGCCTTCTGTCTGGCACTAAAGAGGACAAACATTGGGCATACAAATGATTCAGAGAAAACATAACTTACTATGAAGACCTTTAGAGTAGTATTACCCAAAGTGTTTGTACTCCTGCTGGTACATATGCACTTTGCTGCCAGTTTGAGATGATATAAGGAAAGAAATTTGAGTTTATAAAGCTTTATAGCAATTGACAGGGTAATACAGGGTGTCCTTAATATGTATACACATTTTAACAGTTGATAACTCACCTAATTTTTGCTTCTTTTCAATTTTAACTGATTTGAAATAATGGGTGAAGTGTGGTGAATGCAGAATGCCTTCCGCATTCCCAAGACCTCATGCAACTAGATTTTTTATTTAATGGGGATACATACAATATAAAGTTTATGGAATAAAACTGGCAATAGTCGACAAGTCAAAGGCAGCGATTAAATGAGAATGTGCACAAATACTAAAGAAAATGATTCTCGATGTTTGGAATTCCACTGCTTCGTGTTGCCAACGGTGCCTGGACCAGAATGGTAATCAGTTTGGTCATGAGTTTAAAAATAGACATTGACAAAAAAATTATTCATTTCTGTAGATTCTTTTAAATTTTGAAAATAAACTATATGCTAATAAACACTGACTTTATAATAATTCAAAGTGTGTTACATTTGGGGGGGGGCGCGGACACCCTGTATATTACTGTTGAATCTAGTACTAAAAAAAGGCATGTTTTTGGGGATCTGGGGGAAAACAGAATTCTTTCAATTCATTTTGTTAGAATATTGGCTAGGAACTGATCTTTTCTTGCTAATTGAAAGAGGTGGGGGAGGAGAGAGCAAGAGCGCGTGCGGGAGAGAGAGGGAGGATTGACGATACCAGTAACAGAGGCATTTTTGGACATAGAGAATGAGTCTCAAAGTTGGCTACTTTAAGCTGACCAGTGCCTATGATTTTCTAAATGCATGGTGGGAAGTTGGATCCTAGCCCAGTCCCTGCTCCTCATTCACTTAATGCTCTGCTCTATAGTATTTCCACTTGAAGAATAAAGTAAATAGACCAGAGAGGTTGTATCCAGTCATGGGAGTGACTGGGCTCCTGGAATTTGGGACCAGTGGGCATTTTCCCCTTCAAGCCTACCTGCTTTGCTTGTAAGTTCAGGCTCCAGCTCAGTGAGCTCTGTGTTTACATGCAATTTGATAAGTTGTCAGTGATTACAACATGTAGCTTTGAGCAATTGAAATTTTTATTTAGAACATTAAAATGGACAAACAAAAGTAGGAAAAGAGTAGTGAATAGAACTACAAGACCTGGAAGGAAAAGGGAGCAGAAGGGAATAGTCATTATTGGCAAGTAAGACAGCATGATTCAATGTTATTTAAACTTGTTTTTTCTATGAACAATGTAGGCTCTTTTCTGTTTCAGATGCATCTCAAGATTTGGTAAGCTGCAGAGTTTACTTCTTTAATCTTACATTACTCCTGGATTCCTTTTTGGGTTCTAGTTTATTAGTAATGTTTTTGTTTTAATGATAATTTGGAAAAATTAGATGTAATCTTGTACTCTCATCATTATTTTCTGGCATACTAATAATAAGAATGAGACAGATGGGGAGGGAAAAAGAGAAAGGAGAGCAAGAGAAACAAAGGAGATGAGAGAGAGCAGGAGAAAGAAATTGTGTGTGTGTGTGTGTGTGTGTGTGTGTGTGTGTGTGTGTGTATACAAGTTTCAAACCCAAATTCGCAAAGCTGTCCTTGATTTTTAAGCCTTTTTCTCTCTGTTCACTTCACCCTCATACATTTATATTATAATTTATATTTTATTCATGTACATTTATGTCTTTGCAAATATTCTTACGTGACCTCTGTGGGGCAGATCTTCTGTCTCAATGAAATGTTTGAGTGGGTAAAATGGGAAGAGCAAGGTGCTCTCTTGAGACTGGTCAACCTGGAATGTAAACCTAGCTTAACAATGGATTACATAGTTATGAGACCTTGGGCAAGTCATGTATCTTTTCTGAGCCCATTTTCTGATCTCTAAAAAAATTGGGGAAGTGAGTATATAAAAAATCTCACCTCAAAGGAGTTCTGAGGCAAAGAAAGGGTTTAAATAAAAAAACTAGCACAGCACAAAGGAGTCTAAGATACTTCCACTTTTCTTCCATAGCGCAATGACCCGCTTGATTTCCTGCTCCTGTGGCTGTCTACCACTGGCAGCTGACATTATCTAATTTTCACTTGCAGGATAAACAACTGTCCCCAAATCTGGGATCAGTTTTGACTTAGGCAGAAAAATTGTCAGGTCTGCTAAGGTAGAAGTTTACTGGTGTAGCGCTGAATGGCTCACATTCTCTTCTGGAAGCCTCAAATGCTTGTGGTTTTTTGTTTGTTTGTTTTGTCTAATTTTGAAGCCTAGGTACCAAACATCTGTTGTTGAATCATCTTAACTCACATCCAATTTATTTTGTGTCACCTTCTAGACTACTTTGATTGATCATTTAGCTTCTGAGCTCTGTCATATCACAGCTAAGGGTACTCACACCTCTTTTTGCCCACCTGGGCTGATTTTAAGTCTGTTTATGACTTTATATTCACAAAGATAACAGGGCTCTGATTTGGCTCCCTGATTTATTTCCTCAGTGTTCATCCAGCTGAGGTGCCTACACTCTCAATCCTGGCTGTCCCTGGTCCAAACTGACCTTCCCTGAGGAAGAAATATAGAGCTGGAAGTGATCTTGGAGTGTTTTTCAAATTTTAATCAATATATTGTCTTTATAGTTTTTTTTTTTTTTTAATTTTGTGATAGGTGATCATCTAAATTGTCATTTACTTTACACACACACACACACACACACACACACACACACACACACCTTGACTAAGTTTTTTAACCTAAATATCTACTTTGGCCTCATTCTGAGGAATAGTATCTATAAAATCACATAATTGATGGGAGAGTTATCTTTTTCTAATACACATTTAATATAAATTCAAAACTAATCAGTTTCAGAAGTTTTGCTATGCACTATCTAAAGTAATATTATGTACAAATAGCACCCTTTGGGAAATAGCAATCTGGTCTAACTCCCCATTTTACAGATTAATAAACAGCTTTAGAGAGGTTTGGTTTGTCACAGCCTAGTTAAATGAACTCTTGGGATTTAAACCTGTCTCCTAGCTCCTGATTTAGTGTTTTTAAAATTATTATTCCTAGGTTTAATATGGGGTTTTGCACACTATTATTGACATATATAAAAAATTAAATCACAATACATAACATGCCTAGGAATGCAGTGTAAAGAATCCTTTCTTTCTTACGATGAAAGAAAGAGGTTGCTTGCCTGACAAATTGAATAAATGCTGGTTATCTCTGGTGCTTGAGTGGAGAAACATTACCACCTTAAAGAGAGTCCTGGAAGAGAAAACAACAATTAATTATGAAACAACTCCTAAGAAGAAATAACATCATCAACTAATACAGAATTTTAAGAGACTTACTTGTCTATTGAGATGTCCGCTTCTGGCCTGATCAGTCTACATCTCTGGCCTGTGTTCCTGATGAAATGTTACATTTTTCCAAGGATTTTAACAATTTAAAATTTTCTACACCTTCTTGTCCACTCTGAAATGTACAACCTGGCATATGAAAGGCCTTTGTTGAAGCATCCATGGACTATCAAGTCTTCTCACTTAGGATTGTTGTAAGGGAAGGTCCATGTAAAAGCATGTACAATTCTTTGCCAGATAGATGGAGCTCAGTAGCAAAGGGGACACTTGGGGATCTAGTGCAGGTGATTCCAGAAAGCTTAGGTAAGCAGTGTTACTGTTTTTCATTTTGCATTTGTAGAAGAAGGTAGTAGTTCTGTGCTGCTGTTACACCAAGACTTACATTGACTTTTTTCTCCTGTATATATAGCCTTAATTCTCATCCAGATGGCTCATTTGAAAGGAAATATTTTCTTAGCTCCACTTAGCTTTTTCTGACAGTCTAAATGACTTCTATGTAATTTTGGTTTGCCGTGTGTGTTTGGGTGTGTCTTCGATGAAGAAACCGTGTTTTATTTTTGTTTTGTCCTTTTTGTTTGTTTTAATTTGTTTAAAAATCTGTAAACCATGGTAGGAATAATCTGTTTCATTATTTTTATCAGAGATTAGCAACAATTCCTATCTCTATTGTCATTTGCATATATGTGATATAGAGTACAGGGATTTATGGAAACACAAGACTCTGTTCCAATGAAAAGAAGGTTACTAGAGGAAGAGGAATGGCAACTCAAAGCATAGAGAATAAGTTCATATTTTTATTTCCTACACTGACATGACACTATACATTTAATTCATTCTCAAGGAACAAACTTTCCTTGTTCTTTAGTAGATATCCTCCCAAGGTTTCATAATTCTGAGTTATGTGTTAGGCATTCAGTTTACCACTCTTTTCCCCAGCCTTCTCCTAGTGATTCTCTCTTGAAGTTCTATTATTTCACAGGCTTCTATTTCTGTCATGTTTTTGTCTCAAAGTTGAAACCAAAGTTCATCTGAAGGATTGTCAGTAATACTAAGGAGGCCTAGTTAGAGTTTTTGAATAAGAAAGGTGTTTATAGATCATCTGGTCATATTAGGCCAACTGAGACATCCATTGGTGTGCATGGCTCAGATCTCCCCTTAAGATAGAACCTGCCTCCAGGGGTTGAGTTAACTGACAGCCTCCAACTTCAGGTACCTTCAGGGTCTGCCTCAGCTTTCAAGGTGGAGGTGTGTGCTTCTTGGGTAGTTGCTAGCCAATGGCTGAGCAAAGTGTTAGGTACAATGACTCACCATTTTGAGGCAGCATGGAGTTCTTCTCTGTGCAGTCTTTGCACTGGAGCTTCCAGTGTACTGGCCAAGACTTTCTCAGAACCATATCACAGTCTGAAGCTTTTCTTATCAAACTTTCTTCCTTTCCATGTGCTTCACTGATATCAAACCTATATTTTAGTCTGAAGTTCTTCCTGCCTACTTGTGTTCCTTTACCTTTTATTTTTTCACAGGTATTACAATAAATGCCTTGCACTTCTAATTATATCTTAGTATCTGTTCCAAAGGATTCAATCAATATATCAATAACCTCCATCCATTTCAGTTTTATACCAAGGAAACAGGTCCACCGAGGTGAAATGAATTACCCAAAGTGCCATAGCCAGCTCGTAGCAAAGTTAGTGTGACATTCCAAACTTTCTGACCCCCAGTTCAATGCTTTTCGCCAAACTTCAGTTGTCTACATACAACCACAATCATATATACAAAAACCAGATTTTGCTGTATCTGTTTAACCCCCATGCGATTGTTTATGTGACACATTGACATGTTAAAAATTATTTTATTTATTGTTAAATCTCTACTTTAGCCCTGTATGAAGTAATAATGTTCATAAAATTTGGATTTCGACATGCTAGTTTTATATTTTTCTAATATATATTAAATAAATTCATTATTATTATAACAAAAAAGTTTGTGTGTATACTACCTAAAGTCATATCAGTTATTGTCAGTGATAGGTGAACCTTAGGACTTATAAGGGAAAGGGAAAAAGAAAAGAAGGAAGGGTGGGAGGAAAGGAAGAAGGAAAGCAAAAATACTTATTGGTGAGGAATAAATGGTAAAAACCTATCAATAACTACCCCAGGTGACATG
Source organism: Lyroderma lyra (assembly GCA_004026885.1). NCBI lineage: Eukaryota > Metazoa > Chordata > Mammalia > Chiroptera > Megadermatidae > Lyroderma > Lyroderma lyra. The sequence goes on along the minus strand of PVJL010006691.1, from coordinate 8,143 downwards.
CCATGAACTCCATGTTTCCTGCCAAGTAGGCTTGGTCTAACCTCCAGTGATTCAACAAAGATCCTTTACTTATTGGATGCCTAAAAAACCAAATTAAATGTATTCAGATGTTAATTAAAAATCAAGATTTCTCCCAAAAGAGTTGATTCATTTATCCCCCAGATCGATTGCAGTGCTTCAGTTTGAGCAGTTTATTGGAAAAGTTGCATACTACATTTCAAAGAAGTAACTCTAATCTTCATCTTATAAAGTGTTTTAGTGTACACACTTTCTAAGAAAAAGGTTTAAATAATATTTTCTTTCTCATTTAAAAATATTCATTATTAAAACAAAATAAGATTTTTTTCTTTGATTTAAGATATTTAAGAATATAATTACAATAATCTTTTACCTTTGCTGCTATTCTTTTGGGTTAAGAACGCTCTAATGATTTTGATTTTATTGTGCTAATTAAACAAAATTGGGGTTGAAAGTTATGCTATGTAATACTTTAATAAATTTTTAGTATCATAGTGATAATTTAACATTCCTCTTTTATTATATGTAAGTAGTAGTATTTAGAACCTCTGCCAAACAGATATTACTGATTTAGAAGCCATTTTGTTAATCCCTAAACCAATTGTTCTTTTAGAAAAAGAAGAGCTATAAACTAACCTAAATAAAATACTAGCTTCGATAATATAATGTCAGAAAATTTAAAGGCATGGGATATTTGAAGATAAAGATTCAAACTGTGTTTTATTATAAGTAGAAAGATGGCTATATACTTTGGCAAGGTCACTTAATGTTCCATGTTCAATTTATTTCTAGCATATGGCTTGAGAATAATTGGGTGTGGTCTTACTTCAGGAAAGACAAATCCAGTACTGATGTGCACATACACTGGGATTAATTGGGGGAAAAGTCAGTTTCTTGTGCCCCCATCCTTTGTTTTACATTACAATCCTGGGTAAAATGGTTTACATTGCAAATCCAAATTTGAATCTAAGAATAATCAGTGAAGAATAATATCACATTATTATTATTTTTAAATGAGACTAGACTATAATAAGCTTCACAGCTAAAACAGAGACAACATAATTGAAAACACAGGTATTACATTCAGGGTTTGGTACTTACTGACTCATTTTTTCATAAGTCTAGAGAACAAATTAGGTACTTCACATATTTCTTTATGAACAATTACAGACAACACAAACAAAATAGAATATATTGTCCTGGGAAATTTAAACATTGCTTGTTCTTACCAGGTTAGCAAGCATGTAGTGATAACCTCTTGAATGTTTCCCCAGGATTACAACCTATAGAAAGAAATAAGAAATATTTCTTATTCAAGAAGGACATTTTCAGTTGCATGATCAATGGGATGGGTAGAACAAATTACTTTTAAATGATCAACAAAATGTTAGGTCTTTATATATATAGCAGAATCACAGTTAATTGGACCAAATTATTTTCTGTTTCATTTCACTTTCAGACAAAGAATACAGAGAGAATTGCTAATTTCAAAGTTAAAATGTTAACAAGGGAAAAAAACTCTCTAAATTTCCAGGTCATTAGCATCATTGTCACTTAAAATAGATGGTAAAAGCAATGAAGCCGGTGATGCCCTACTTATGAATTGGATTTTTGTACTTAGCTGTTGAGATGAGAAATGGTTTGAACTTCACATACAAATAAGAAAATAGAATGGGTGGTACTTATTGTTATCTGGAATGCTTAGGGAATGGTCAAGGAATGGGGTTAATGGAATTTTCAGGTTAATAGAGGTTGCTTTTCCTTATTGAAAACTTTTCTAAAATGCTTGCATTCCTTTTTCCTGCCTTAATATGAAAGACTTGTGACCATATGTACATCTTATGGTGTTGAAAGTGATGCCTTAGGACAGTGGAGTAGGGGACTTTTCCCTAGGGGACATTTGACGATACTTAAAGCCTTTTTTTTATTGACATATCTGGAATGGGTGACTAGTATTTAGTGAGGAGAGGCAAGAAATGCTTCTGAACATGTTACAATGCAAAGGACAGCCTCCCACAACAAAAAATTATCCAGCAAAATATGTCAGTGGAGTCCAGGTCAAGAAATCCTGCCTTAGGGTTATCATTCTTATTGTAATTTTCATGAGTAACATTGCACTAAAAATAGCCTTACAGTTTGCAAAGTACATTTTTATTATCTCAAAATATGTAAATAGATTGAATATTTTCCAACAAAAGTTATTGGCTGGCAGTTGGAACTTTTTGTCTAAATATCTGACATGAGCTTATTTCAAGGAAGTTAAGTAGAGCAAAAAGTCTGGTTAATTGAAGATTTTATAAAATGTCATTTAACTGAATACCAAATATGTGCAAAGTAGTATGCTGAATGCAGGGAGTGGGAATGAGAAAGTGGGTAACATAGAGGATAAAGGCACAACCAAAGGTGGAAGCAGGTTTCATACAGGCCTGAAGCTAATACCATTTTAGGAGCCTTCTTTAAGAAAAATAATACAAAATTATGAATATGATATTTGCAATAAGGTCTTGGAAAGAATAGATGCAAATAAGAGGGAATTAAGTTTGAGCTTCATGATGAGTTCAATTCTGGAGACAGCTGTCAAAGGATTTAAAAAGAACTTGTGAAGACAATAAAATTACACATATACCAAACCAGAACTATATTCATATAAAAAAGGCCATAATAATAATACCAACTGCCCTTAATTGAGTCCTTAATATATGCCAGGCACTGTACTAGTTGCTTTATATGTATTAATACCTACAGCAATTTAATAGATTAAGTATCACTAGTTTCATTTTACAGATGAGAAATCTCAGCTAAAGAGAATTTAAGTAATTTTCCCAAAGCCACATAGCTAGAACATGGTAGCTAGAACCTGGGTCTGTCAGCCTCTAGAACCCATATTTCTGACAGTTTATTACATGATTTCTTAATATGCATTAAGTGTCAAATACCAGTGATGGCTCTAGGTTCTCAAGAAGAAGAGATATCTAAGTCTTTCTGGGATGGATAAAGAAGACTTCCTAGAGGAGATGAGAATTGAGCTGGCTCAGAGGAGTGGAACCATATATTCAAATACCATACTTATCATGTTGGCATTAGAAGCTCTCAAGTCATTTCAAGTGAGGGGAGAGAGAGAGAGAGAGAGAGAGAGAGAGAGAGAGAGAGAGAGAGAGAGAAGACATGAGTGAGAGTGCTGTTTTGATTAATTTAAAATATGAGCCATACTTCTTACTGATTAGTTATAAAGGAAATGAAAGGCTAGTGAATGTCTTGAGGAGGTGATTTTTCATGGTGTTATGACACAAAGTGAGCTATTAGATAACTGCTGGAATGTATTCTTCAATGTCTGCTTATGAGAAATATCCTCATGGGTAACATTTGTTAACTGTTGATGGCAAGTTGGAATCATACATTTGTTGAATTTTTAATTAATTGATAACTCTCAACATATTAAAATCAGGTTTAGAGTTTTACCTGAGAAATGAACAAGGTTCCTGAAGAAATCTGGCAGAATCTAAAAAGAAATAAAGAAGCAAGCCCAAAGGAATTCGAGTAAGTCTTTCTCACCATAGGAAGAGCTTAGTGTCCTTTTGAGCTCAAGAAAGGTGAGAGGAAGCCATGAAAAACATTATTGTTGTGAGAAGAGCCTCAAATTAGAACCCAGGAGCCCGATCTTGTCATGTACTTACTATTTGACTGTGGACAAATCAGTCAACTTCTCCATCCTTAATTTCCTTATCTGTAATCTGGGACAATGAGCTTGGCACTTCCTAGCTCAGCAGTGTTGTCAAGATCAAACCAAAAAACATCCAGAAAAGTGTTTGGGATAAAACATTGTGTAATTATGTAATATTAAATAACTGTGGGAAGGGGACATCAAATAAGATATTGGTATTTTGGAGAGAGGGTCCAAAATGGTGGATTAGTTAGACACTATGCCCACAGGCTTTCAGGATCACATCAAAGTTGCAAATAAATTGTAGAACAATAAATCTTAGGATTTATCTGAAGACTAGCTGAACAGAACCCCTATAACAAAGAATATAATGAAAAACCTCCATTGAGACCTGTAAAAGGGGCAGTGATGCAAAATGAGCTGACAGCCAAACCCACAGATAGGGGTTGAAAATCGGGAGGGACACCTCAGTGGTGGAGGTCCTCCTAGAAGAGGGAGGAGTCCCAGCCCCCACATTCAAGCCACCCAACATGGGAGTCCTGTGCTAGGAAGAGAAGTCCCCATAACATCTGGCAGTAAAGATCAGCAAGGATTCTGTCCATCCTGGCAAGACAGTAAGTGGTTGGAAATCCAGATGCCCTCCTAAAAGATGTGCATATAAACTCAATTGCTTGCAAATACTCACTTGGTCTCAAGTGGAGGGGTGGCAACTAGGAAGGCACCAAAGATCAGAGGCTGAGTTGTGTGGTTTCAGAGTAAGAGCTAGAGGAAACTATTGTCCCTGTGTGGTCTCACCTGCAGCCTACAGGAGGGTGCCATCTTTTTCATGTTGAAACCTCCCCCAAAAATCCAAATCTAAATATCTGACATGAGCTTATTTCAAGGAAGTTAAGTAGAGCAAAAAGTCTGGTTAATTGAAGATTTTATAAAATGTCATTTAACTGAATACCAAATATGTGCAAAGTAGTATGCTGAATGCAGGGAGTGGGAATGAGAAAGTGGGTAACAAAGAGGATAAAGACACAACCATTGATATCGTAAAATCTGTGCATACACACCACCTTGGTGATGCCTTGGGCCCCCGTCCTGCACAGCTAATACTGCATCTCCCAAGGTACTTTAGGCTGCTGAGCATTTAGCTCCACTCTACTAGTGGCAGAAGACTTTATTACAGACTTTTACTGGAACAATTGCCTGCAGCAACCTGGGGAACTTTTGGTGGTAATCAGCCAGTCACACTCTGATCTGCAGCCTCCCCTGAACAGTTCTCAGGGAACTGGAGGCCTGCAGTGAATGGCAACTGGCTGTGGAGTTCTCAGGAAGTTTCTGCAAAGTGGCCACAGGCTTGACCTTGGTATAAGAAGCAATAGCGCATTACCTTTGTAAAGAACCACTACCCACACTCTGCAACTCCCCGGAACCCTGGTCTTCCCTACTAGGACTGCCATGCTGGAAGTAATCTTAGCTGCTGAGCAATCAACTCCACCCTATTAGTGGTGGGAAATTTTTATAAAAGCAGCTGCCTGGGGATGCCTGGGGAACTTCTGGTGGTTAGCAGCTAGCAACATTGTGCTCTTCAGACTCCCCTGAGCAGCTTTTGGGGACTGGTGTCCCTGTGGTGAGTGGTGGCTGGCCAGAATTTTCAGGGATTTATTGCAAAACGCTCACAGACCCAGTTCTGGTACAAGAATACTGCATTAACTTTGTAAAAAACCCAACAACAACAACAACAACAACAACAACAACAAAACCATTGTCCACACTCCTTAACTCCCTGGAACCCTGTCATGCTCACCTAAGGCTACACTGCCAGAGGCACCCTTGGCAACTGAGGAGCTGGCTATGCCTGCAAGATGAGGAAGACTTTTACAACAGTAGATTCCCACAGTTGCCCAGTGAATGAACATTTAATGGTGAGCAGTGAGACACAATCTGCACTGCAGCTTCTCTTGGGCAGCACTTAGGGATTTGCGAACACAAGGAGTAGAAATGGGCTGTGATGTTTCTGGGGTATCTTGCAAAGTGTTCACAGATCAGACACTGTCCCAAGGCAAATGATGGCTGGATGCACAATCCTTGGGACATTTTACAAAGTGGTCACAGCTTGGGAAATGGCCCAAGAATTGAACCTGCATTAAATTTATAAAAACCATCAGCCACACCTCATGCAGCTAGAGCTGCATCACTGAAGACACTCTCAGCACTAGGTCAATTAGCCAGGCCCACATACCTATATAGTCTCTTTCAATGGCTGAGACTCTGGTGGGTGAAAATAGGCCTAGGAGACCAAGAGTCTGTTGCTAAGCGGCCTTAGGCACAATACTGGTAGGGATCAGCCTCAGTTCACAGGTGAGGCCACTCCCACCTGTCTCCAGGTTCAGCACAAGCAACAGGCAAACACATATAGATCTGTGGCTTTTACCATGTAGCCTTGGGCCAGTCACAAGCAAGGCTGGAATTAGCCTGCATAGAAGCCCCATCCAAAAGACACCAGAATCAACACTCAGAGGCCAGCTTCAAAGCATACCAGAGTACTACTTGGTTAGCCCCACAAGAAGAACACCAAAATGGTGGTCTCAACAAGCAAAAGATCCCAGTGCTGTGAACACCCATCAGCCTTCAAACAGCAATTCTTAAATTGAAGGAACAGCTAATCTTCACAGCTAGTCAGTCTGGAAGTCAATTCCACCCACTGATGTGCTAAAAGCAATCAAGACTCAACTACAACAAGAGAACATACAAAACACACTAAAAGGGTGCTCCTGGAACATGCACAGCAAATCAGGGAGACTGCACCACTGGACCACACAGGAAACATACTACATAAAACAAACTAGCAAAAGTTGAGAGACATGGGGGAATCTACTTACTACATAGAGGCAAACACAAAGAGACAACAAGGAGGAAGAACAGAGAAATATTTCCTAAATTAAAAAAAAACAAAAAACAAAAAACAAGAGAAACCTCCAGAAATAGAGTTAAATGAAATGGAGGCAAACAACCTACCAGAGAAAAAGTTTAAAATGTAGGTTATAAGAATGCTTAAGGAACTTAGTGAGAATTTCAACAACAAAAATTATATAGCAAGTATAAAGAAGGACAATCCAAAAAGAGAATGTCACCTTCATAAACATTTATGCACCAAACCTAGGAGCACCTACATATGTAAAGCAAATACTGACTGGCATAAAGACAGAGATCAAGAATAACACAGTCATAGTAGGGGACTTAAATACTGCACTGATACCAATGGACAGATCTTCCAGACAGAAAAATCATGAAAAACAGCAGCCCAAAAAGACAAACTAAACTGGATGGAGGTAATTGATATTTTTAGAATATTTCACTACAAAGCAGCAGAATATACATTTTTTTTCAAGTGCTCATGAAACATGATCTAAGATAGGTCACAAAACAAGTCTAAATAAATGTAAGGAGTTTGAAATTATATCAAACATCTTCTCTGACCACAACTGCATGAAATTAGAAATCATTTACAAAAAAATAATAAAAAGCCAACAAAAACATATAGGCTAAATATTAAATAAAATGCTACTAAACAATGAATAGGTCAACAATGAGATCAAGGAAGAAATCAAAAGATACCTTGAGACAAAAAAAAAAAAAAGGAGAGAGAAGACAAGATGGTGACTCTCAGGAGGTTCCTAAAGCCTCTCCCAGAAAACCCAATTGAACGGCCGTCCAGGAGCCAAGAAAGAGGACCCTGAGTAACAAACCGGCTGTTGAGAAATCCACAAATCGCAAATAAACACCTGAAGGCTGGTGAGAAGGGGGCGAGTCAGGGAGAGGGAATGGAGCAGAGATGGACCACGCGGGATTGGGACTCGATCCCTGCTGACTATTCGGAGCTGCACAGTTTGGGGGAGGGGAGAGAGACTGGGGAGCTGGGGACAGAAGGAGTTTGGGAGCCAGCCTCTGGAACTTTTGAGTGGTAGAAGGGCTGAGTGAGGACTCTGAACTGCAAAGATAACACCCCAGCTCTAAGCCCCCTGGAGACCTACACAGGGCTGCAGTTCCTGTTCCCAGCCTGCTGCAAAGGTGACCCTGCTGTCTTAGGCCAGTCCCACAGCTTTGGACTTATGGAGCGGGCACTTCCTCGTGCACCCCAGAGTTCTGAAAGCAGGAACTGACAGCCAGGAACTGAATCAGGGCTGGGAAGAAAGACTGATTTGATTTGCTAGCATTCACCCCAGCTAGCAAAATCAGCTTCCCCAGCAAAGGGCAGAAGGCAGAACCCCTTTGGAAAGCCTTTTGTTGGCCTCTCCCCAGGATATATGCGCATAGCCTCCAAACACAGTAGGAGATCAGACACAAGAAACAAACAGCCCCCTCTCCCCCCAAAACTTGACCCCCAGCGCCACCTAGTGTCTGCCCTACAGCAAGACACCACAAAAGCAATAATCTGGGCACTGAACATAAAACCCTCATGTCAAAGAGGAAGAA